>OMNZ01090496.1:0-11986 GCA_900303255.1 Lesueurigobius sanzi | reverse complement strand
TACTTATGCCTGGTTCACACGGCAGGATTTTTAGCCCGATTTTAGCTCCGATTCTCCCCTTCCGACGATCGCAAGGACGCCCCGATTATCCTGAGATAATCTTATGAGATATTCCTGTCGTGTGTGGTGTGCAACTGTCGTGTGTGGTGTGTAGCTGTCGTGTGTGACTGTTGTGTGTGGTGTGTTACTGTCGCGTGTGGTGTGTAACTGTCGTGTGTGGTGTGTAACTGTCGTGTGTGGTGTGTAACTGGTGTGTTACTGTCGTGTGTGTGGTGTGTTACTGTCGTGTGTGGTGTGTTTCTGTCGTGTGTGGTGTGTTACTCTCGTGTGTGGTGTGTTACTGTCGTGTGTGGTGTGTTACTGTCGTGTGTGGTGCGTTACTGTCGCGTGTGGTGTGTAACTGGTGTGTTACTGTCGTGTGTGTGGTGTGTTATTGGTGTGTGTGGTGTGTGACTGTCATGTGTGGTGCGTTACTGTCGTGTGTGGTGCGTTACTGTCGTGTGTGGTGCGTTACTGTTGTGTGTGGTGGGTTACTGTCGTGTGTGGTGCGTCACTGTCGTGTGTGGTGGGTTACTGTCGTGTGTGGTGGGTTACTGTCGTGTGTGGTGGGTTACTGTCGTGTGTGGTGCGTTACTGTCGTGTGTGGTGCGTTACTGTCGTGTGTGGTGCGTTACTGTCGTGTGTGGTGTGTTACTGTCGTGTGTGGTGTGTTACTGTCGTGTGTGGTGTGTTACTGTCGTGTGTTACTGTCGTGTGTTACTGTCGTGTGTGGTGCGTTACTGTCGTGTGTGGTGCGTTACTGTCGTGTGTGTGGTGTTTGGTTTGTTATGGTTTGTTTACTCTGAAGTCACGTTTGATCTCGAGAGGTTTTGTGAGATTTCCCGTTGACATGGGAAAGGGTCGCGAGTGAAATCTGCTCGTGTGTGATGTGGTGATGTTGCCTTGATGTTGCCGTGTCGTTGCACACCACACACTATAAGACCAAACGTGTCATAGCCACGTTTTTTATGGCCATGTGTGGGCTCTCTCAGGTTTGGAAAATCGGCCGACAGTTTTGAAATTACTTTGAGATTCCTCAAATCAGTTTTGCGTGATTGAAGTGCTGTTGGATTGAGAGCTGTATCTTGTTAGTGCTTTCTCAATGGTCTGTAAGGTTAGGTACACAGTGTTTTTGAGCGACTGTTACTGCAGTTGCTTGTCTTGTTTCTTGTTCAAAGTCTGCTTATTAAAAGAACATTTACAGTTTATTTTGGTGGCTTTATTCAAATCATTTTTCTCCAGAGTTTTAGTTGAAAATAGGCCTATTTAGATTACATTATTTTTGGGCTCAAAATATATATATATTTTTGTTTCTACCAAGTGATTCCCACTGCTGCCTGTGAGGGGAGTGCCAAGCTAAATCCTCATCAGCCTTGGTGTTTAGAGGCACTATCATATAACCTGGCATGTGCCAGATTGATATGAGTAGCTCTCTGATTTGAGTTCTACACATTATCAATCTGGGATGGCTCTCGTTCAATCCACTCGTGAAGATAAATGGGTGAAAAACGCTTGTTGGTACCCAACTCCATTCGGAAGAAAATCACAAACGTCTCTTTGCTCCTTTTCATAGCAGAAATAGTAGCAGCATCAAAAAGTAAGTCCTTAGACGTAGCCATGTTTGTTATTCTTTGGTGTTTGGTGCGACGTCATACCTACATGTCCCGAGTTTGTGAAATCACAAATCTCAACTGTCCTATCCTATAGACATTATTTCAAATAACACGTAAAATATCAACTCTGTCTCAGGTACCCAAAAAAATGTTTTAAAGCCTGTTTTTCACACACCCTCCTGTGTGATCTTAAGAGCTATAAGATCATTTCTCCATTGTGAGATCAATAAAGTCTTATCTCTTTTAAGCCCCATATGCACAATATTTCCACTTTAATGCATTATGCACCCTGTCCAAGAATTGACCTGGGACCTTCTCACTTTGAGGCAAGAGCGCAAACCACCGAGCCACACTGTGTCAGACCCCTCCCTCTGCCTCTGTCCGGCTCACTGCACTCCTCCTGGGCTGAGATGAGTGGAATTTCTCATCTGGCCAACAGACTGCTCCCTCCCATCTCTCTCGCCTCTGCGCCTCTGACGTCCCTCCAAAATGTGAGCAGGGGACAGCAGCTCCGCGGGACACTCCTCCACGTTTGGATAATAAGCTTAGCCTGGACTTAGCAGCTTTCAGCCCTGCCGTTTATTGTTGCAGTGATTAGCCTTTAGCATTGAGCCTGTGACTACACAGGACTTGGCTACCAAGAGAGCACTGCGGCTGGGGGGGCTGTCTGCCGCTCCCCTCCCTCTTTCCTCTGCACTCGGGGCGCTGACAAACTGCTTTTCTCGCTGCATCACCTCTGCGTCTGTCCCGTCGTGGAATTTCTTGCCAAAATGTATCAAAATCCGTGGATTTCCAACTACCTGAGCCATGTGAAGTTGTGTGGCCAAGGTAAGGAGGGAGCTGACTTTTGGGGGTTCAGTGTGCACCTTGTGTTAGGACAGTGACAGAGGTGAGGTGAGGGGGGGTGTTTTCCTCCATGTTCACTGCAGAAAGTTATCCTTTGGCAGGACCAATAACTCAAATGTCACAAAGTTTGGAGGGTGGTGTACCTGCAGTAGTTGTAGTGGAGTGGAGACGTGTGTATTTGTTTTGGCCCACTACTTCATTGGGATCTGAATGAATGTATTCTCCTTTGAGACGAGGCACTTAGTTAAACAGAGTGAATGAAAATTAGTGAAAACACAGTAGAATGTGAATGTTCCACTGGTTCTCTGGAAAAAGATTTTCAAATATTTCCAATTGAACTGGGTTTATTTAGTTTTCTACTTTTCGCTTCTATCTTAAGGTTAAGGTGAACTTTATTGTCCCCGTAGAGAAATTTGTCCTCTGCATTTGACCCATCCTTCGATGCCGCTGGGGCAATCCGTCAGGAGCACGGGGACCCAACTCCAGATGTGGAGCCAGGCTCATGGTCAGAATCACCTGGCTGGAGGATTCTGAAGCTTATCTCTCAAAGTTAAATGTGGGATCGGTTTAAAACCTAGCTAGTAAGGCTACATAGTAAATGTTTGATCATCTTTACTATGAAGGCATGGTGGAGCAGCAGTTTGCACTCTTTCCTCACAGCAACAAGGCCTCGGGTTTGATCATGGGCCATGTGGGGGTCTGTTAAGGTGGTTTTAACATTAACCGTAGCCATAAAGGTACAGCCTACACAAACATGGTAGTTTCTGGGTTATTTATATTAGGGGTGGGAGATGTTGACAAAAATTAATATCTCAATTTTTTTCAATATCTCTATCGATATTCAGACAATATTTTTGGAATCCTTCAAAGAAATGTGTACAAACTGAAAAAGGTCCAGTTTGACTTGCTGCATCTGACCTATTATTGTATAGATTTACCAGAACATAAAGATATGAGACATTATTGATTTAAACATGAACCAAGTTACTGTACTAAAGTCATATTTATTGTAATACAACAACAGTTGTAAGTTCCTTATTTAGATTTTTTTCTATTCTTTGTACCTGCGGGGGGAGCTGGTGGACGTGTGAGAGGATGAACACCTCGCTGCCTGGACCATCGACTACCTCACAGACCGACTACAGTATGTGCGGCTGCGCAGCTGTGAGTCTGAGGTGGTCATCTGCAGCACTGGGGCGCCCCAGGGGACCGTACTCTCACCTTTTATATTCACCATCTACACCTCGGACTTCACCTACAACACGGACAGCTGTCATCTCCAGAAGTTCTCTGATGACTCAGCCATTGTGGCCCGTGTGTCAGAGGGGAACGAGCTGGAGTACCGGTCGCTCATCAGGGACTTTGGGAACTGGTGTAAGAGCAAACCACCTGGACCTGAACACCAGTAAGACCAAGGAGATGGTGGTGGACTTCAGGAGGAGAAGGACATTACCACTCACCGGTGAACATCCAGGAAGAGGACATCGAGGTAGGGGACAGTTTCAAGTACCTGGGTGTTCACCTCAACAATAAACTGGACTGGTCTCACAACAAGAAGGGCCATAGTCCCCTCCACCTTCTGAGGAGAGTGAGATCTTTCAGAGTGAGCAGACCTCTGCTCAAGACTTTCTATGACTCTGCGGTGGCCTCAGTCCGCTGTGGTCTGCTGGGCCCCGAGCAGCACTGAGGGGGACAGGAAGAGACTGAACAAGCTGGTCAGGAGGTCCAGCTCTGTCCTGGGGCCCACTGGACTCTGTGGAGGAGGTGAGTGAGAGGAGGGTGTTGGCCAAGTTCACATCCATCATGGACAACACCTCTCACCCACTGCACAGGACTGTAGAGGAGCTGAGCAGCTCCTTCAGCGACACCCTCAGTGCAAGAAGGAGCAGGTCCTTCAGTGACAGACTGAGACACCCTCAGTGCAAGATGGGGCAGGTCCTTCATACCCACCGCTGTCAGACTGTACAATTCTACTGTATAGTTCTATGTGCAATAACATCCGTGTTTACAATATCTGCAATGTCACTTTATCAACCACCTGAATGTAAACAGTTATTTATTATATATTCACCTGCAATGATAACTCTGATACAATATTTTATTCTCCATTTCATACATATCACATCCTGCCCAATTCAACCTAGATTTCCTAATCTTATTTAGTGTGCATAAGAGATGCTTGTATAGTTTATTTAGAGAGAGATGCTAAGAGACATTACTATATTTTTAATTATTTTAATTATTATTACTATTACCTGTTAAACTTATTTTCTTCTTTGATTGCACATTTCCTGACTTTTTGCACCACCCTGTGTGATCCTGTCCTAAGAGCTGTTGTAACAAATACATTTCTCCATTGTGAGATCAATAAAGAAGTATCTTATCATCTTTTTTTACATAGGAATTCAAATTCCAAAAAACTTTCATCTCCAGAGGGCAATCAGAACACCGCACACAGATCGGTTTGCACATTGTTAAATATGACTCATTTTATAACCAACATGTTTTTTAAATTTTAACATCTGCGTTTTTGTCCTTGTAACAAGCTGTAACTGGGCTACTGGCCACTAGGGGCGCTCTAGGGGAAAAAGCATGTTTACACTCTGGGACGAAATTAGCCTGGCCATAGCCATCCGTAAACTCTGGTCAATTATCATTTCCCTACATGTTACGTCTGGCTCTGATCTCAGTGGCCGCAATACATAGGTTGATTTTCATCTGAGCCATTCAGCGTGCGGGGGAGGGGGGTGTTGTAGGTGACGTCATACGTCACGGCCAAACGCTAGCGATTGGGTAAAATCTGATCCAATCGTTTCAAACTTTAAAAGGAGTTCAGCCCTCCCACCTGAAAACGGAGGCCCAGACCCTCTGTACGAAATGAGTACGAGGGTATGGTAAGACCTGTGTTGAAATGGCTTTAGCCTGCCCAAACCAGAGCACAGACAACGTCAAACAACGTACTTTTCTAGCAGCTTTTTTGTTAATTGTTACAGTACATGGGCTTTACATTTTACGTTTTTGGATTGTTGCTTCAACCTGTGATGTGATTTAAGAAGCAACATAACACAGTTTAGACTTACTCTCCTGCTGTAGTTGCAGAAAACAATCGAGATTTTGTAGCTATATTTGTACAAAAGAAAAAATACAGTCAACAAAAAGCCCTGCAGTATTAAAGTCACTACATATGATGTTTAGACGGTTATAGTGTGCGTTTTCTCCTCATTAGCTCTTTTCATGTTTGTGGGGTCGGATTGTACAAATTATGAAATATTTGATATTCCAATTTTGCATATCGTACAAACAACAATTATTCTAAACTATATATCGGCCACCTCTAATTTATATATTAGTGTGTGGTCCGTGTACCACTGGTACATGTATGTGCTTTATTATGCCCGAGCTAGGACACGCATGTGGACTTAAGCACTGTTCCTACCAAACGCGGCGTGGCCTTCACAGGCATCAGGTTTACATCCAAAATGAATGGTGTCAAGGGGCGCCAAGAGACTGAGCTTTGCGTTTCACACTTTTCTCGCGTTTGTAGCGTCTTCCATGCGTCGCAGGCTTCGCGTCGCAGGCTTCGCGTCGCAGGCTTCGCGTCGCAGGCTTCGCGTCGCAGGCTTCGCGTCGCAGGCTTCGCGTCAAAACGGTTCTGATGCCGAAGTTGAACAATGTTTAAGTCTTGGAGCTTCGCCGCGCCGCGGCAACCGACCAGAGAGGCATCCCACCTTCCACACACCTCCACCAGAAAAAGAAGCGGGGACAGCCTGGGCTGCCTCGGCGGAGAGGCTGAAGTAGGACATTTCTCTCATTCATGATACTTGGTGCCACTTTCATATGGACAACGTTTGTAAAAAAGGGGATAAACATGGCAGGAGACTCCATAGACATGGGCCGGGATTTGGCTTTCGCGGGACCTGGACCATTTTTCCTGGGCAAACATCGCGCGCAGAGACCCAAGGATTACACAGTGACTACCACTGGAGCGCAGAAAGGCACATTGGCCACTTTCATATGGACAACATTTGTGAAAAAGGGGGAAACGGGATTTGGCGCAGATCTTTCGGGACCTTGGAGCTTTTTCCCTGGGAAGATTACACACAGAGACTGGGAGCGCCAGAAAGGCACATATATTCTTATTATCTTATGTAGAGAATACTTCGGGTGAAAACAACGCGAAGTAAGCAATTTAAGCTTTTTGAAGGAAAATACTGTCCGCTGTGATGGTCCTAGAATGTGGTTCAGACCAGAATGTCCAGTATGGAAATGAACTGCCGTAGCATCCGCCCCCTCTGAATATCCAGAAAATCTACCCGATTTCAAACTCAGAATGTATGTTTTTAAAGATACCAATACTGTCATCATATACATCCATGGGCTGAGGGCCAAAGAAGCAGGGTAGTGTACATTGGGAAAAATATAAAAGAAGTGCAGAAAGGAGACCACTTGCTGACCCGTGTATGCATTTGTGTCCTTGTGGCGTACCTAATTTTTGCGACATAGCTACGCATTTCTTTGTAGTCATGCAATGTATATGTAGGGCACTGGCATGAAAACCATGGGGAAGCAATCTATCCTCATTGATGCGCGTCACGGGCGTCGTCTCTCTGGTGACACAAAAGGGACATGAGCCAAAATCTGGCGTCTCGAGTGTTTCACCGCGTTTGGTCTGAACGGGGCATTATTGTTATCTCGCCTGGAGCCCGAAATCGCAAGATTTCATGTAAAAATCATTAATGGATATGCAAGTTAAGGGGATCAGCCTGTTGCTAAGGTTTTGCTACCTGCCTTAGCCAGCATAACACAGCATTACCACACGTCTAATAGGCCCGTGGATATGGTCAATGGGGGCTCTCTAAAATACAATAACCTCATGTTACTGAAGCGGTTCTCTTCCGCACCCCCATCCCACAAAAAGAAATAAATATAGGTAGAAAAAAAATCGAGTGGTTTATCAGCATGTGTATGTAGCAAGATGGGCCAACAGGAAGCGCTTATTTCTTAGATTATTTTGACAAACATGGCAACTTTGGAAAGTGTCACATTGTTTTGGACAAGGCTTGAAGGCGCACCGCATACCTTCCCAACACGTGGGCATTTGTGAACACGTGCCCTGGGCGTGCCCTGCACATGGAGACAAAAGAGAGGCAGCGGTCGGGCACAGCGTGAACCCCTGGCATCGCACCGCGCCCCACTATTTGAGAGGGACTGTGTTACTGTAATAAAGGCGGGGAAACAGTACTGTGTACTGCTAATAACCCAGGGACGAATACCTGAGTGTGTGCCTGGGGGAACATCAGCTGGGGGAATTTGGCTGTTGAACAGTCTGAATTAGACCCTCCCGGGAGCCCTGAATGACATACAAGTACTGTGGTCAATCAGTTGACCTTTATTGACCTCCTCCTGAGTGAGTAGTGATACTGTATTACTGATTGTTGTAGTGATGGCTATAGTATTGTAGTGTGGTGTGGTAATTCCACTTCAGGGCAGAAGATGGCGGTGGCAGCTATGTGTGCTGTCACTGGAAACCCATGTATAAGCTCTTTAGAATGTTGTGATGTCACGTCAAAACAACCAATATATGGCGTAAGCAACCCTTACACCATATATGGGCGCTTGGGCATAATAATATTTTTTGCAAAAACAATATAGTCATTTGCACGGCTACAACATATTTTCGGAAAGCTTTCAACGAGGCGCAGGTGACTGAGAAGGTCATCAGAGTATGTGGGGGGCGTGTGAGGTGGCTCAGATGTGGTTAGCACTCGTGCCTCACAGCAAGAAGGTCCTGGGTTTGTTTCCCAGGCAGGACCTTTCTGTGTGGAGTTTGCATCTTCTCCCTGTGTCTGCACAGGTTTCCTCCATTTTCCCCAAACTGCTAAAAATATGCACAATGGCATCCCCTCTGGGGCCAGGACTCTCCTGTTATAGAGAGTCTCGGTAGGACTTTCCATGAATGTTTCTTCACAACAGCTATAATTGAAACAAAACATGCTAAATGACATTACATTGAAGGCTCTGAACAAAGCAAAACGCTGATGCAATTAAAAGTTTTATCATTTCACTTCTTCTATTGTCTTCATCTGTATCTGAAGTCGGCCCACTGTGATCATCTGAGTTATCATTACTCGAGCAGCGTTCCAAGGCATTTCTTCCTAGTCGGAAATATTGTACTGTTTAGCCTAAATATGTGTTTTTATTCCTGTGCAGGTCTTGGCAGTGATCCACACATCAGGCTTGGTCACCATCAACGGCTGCACAAGAGGGCTCTGAGGTGAGATGGCCTGCTGTTACTCTGCAATCTATACATCAGGGGTACGCAACGTCAGGCCTGGGAGCAAAATCCGGCCCTTTATCATAGGACGTTTGCCTCCTCCACGATCATTTTGAGAGACATTCTTACACATACAGGCGCTCGTCATATAATTAGAATATCATGAAAAAGTTGATTTATTTCTGTAATTCCATTCAAAAAGTGAAACTTTTATAATTCATTCCACACAGACTGATATATGTGTCAGCTCATGCCAAAATGGGGGCACAAGTCAATTCTGGGGCATTTTGAGTTATTCACATATTCTGAAAGTGTAGTCTCCAAGCTTTCCAACAATGTGTAACATGGAAATCTGATAATATTTGGAGAAGTTGTGGCTTTTGAAGTTAGACCCTTTGGAATCGATAATCCTGAGATAAGCCCTTTCTTAACTGGCCTTGTTTGTGACAATGGTCTCATTTACATCTCATTTCCGTTGTCCATTTTGTCATTGGCTGAAGCGACTGTCAAGCAGTTGGCAGTGATGTGCGCACGTTGACATTTTTTTTTTAAAAAGAAGTTTGTTTTTGATGCTGAAATGGCGGTGGACAAGCTGAAGTACAACATTTCTACTTTGCTCCACTTTCATATGGACTACATTTGTGAAAAAGGGGGTAAACATGGCAGGAGACTCCAGAGACATGGGCCGGGATTTGCCGCTGGTCTACGCGGAACCACAGGCATCTCGCCTGGAGAAGAACACAACAGGATCACACACAAAGACTCTGAGGCTCCAAAGTATAAGCAGCTTGTGGCAACGACAGAAACGGACATATTGGGACTTCTAAGGGAGAATTCTTCGGATGAAGACAATGCAAAGTAAGCAATTTAAGCTTTTTACTAGGAGAATAATCTGAAATGAGATCACACGTGAATGGCCAGTATTTAAACGCCCCCTGAATATCCTGAAAATACACCCGGTTTTCAAACACAAAATGTACGCTTTTAAAGATACCAATACTGTTGGTAGAGATCACGGAGAAGCCTCTCCATGTTTCAGATAATCACTCATTTTCAAAAAAATCTCTTCTTTGTGGTTTTTCTCCAATGTTGTGCTTATTGTTTATTATTGATGTTTATAACTGAAAACCAATGAAAACCCCAAATCTCGGGAAATTACAATATTACAATACAAACAAAGGTTTTTTTTTAGAAATGTTGGCCAACTGAAAAGTATGAAGATGGAAAGTATGAGCATGTACACCATCAATACTTAGTTGTTGCTCCTTTTGCCTGAATGACTGCACAATGGGGCGTGGCCTGGAGTCGATGAGTCTGTGGCACTGCTCAGGTGTTAGAGAGCCCAGGTTGCTTTGATAGTGGCCTTCAGCTCTTCTGCATTGTTGGGTCTGGCATATCGCATTTTCCTCTTCACAATACTCACTATACAATAGATTTTCTATGGGGTTAAGGTCAGGCCAGTTTGCTGGTCAATCAAGAACAGGGATACCATTGTCCTTAAACCAGGTACTGGTAGCTTTAAGTCCTGTTGTAAAATGCAATCTGCATCTCCATAAAGTTGGTGAGCAGCAGGAAGCATGAAGTGCTCTAAAACTTCTTGGTAAACGGCTGTGTTGACCCTTGACCTCAGAAAACACAGTGGACCAACAGCAGCAGATGACATGGCACCCCATACCATCACTGACTGTGGAAGCTTCACACTGGACTTCAAGCAATGTGGATTCTGTGCCTCTCCTGTCTTCCTCCAGATTCTGGGACCTTCTTCCTCCAGACTCTGGGACCTTGATTTCCAAAGGAAATGCTAAATTTACTTTGATCAGATAACATAACTTTGGACCACTCCGTAGCAGTCCAGTCCTTTTTGTCTTTAGCCCATGCCAGACGCTTCTGACGCTGTCTCTTGTTCAAGAGTGGCTTGACACAAGGAATGCGACAGCTGAAACCCATGTCTAGCATACGTCTGTGCATGGTGGTTCTTGAAGCACTGACTCCAGCTGCAGTCCACTCTTTGTGAATCATTTTTGAATGGGTTTTGTTTCACAGTCCTCTCCAGGGCGGTTATCCCTATTGCTTGTATACTCTTTTCTACCACATCTTTTCCTTCCCTTGGCCTCTGTTCATGTGGTTGGACACAGATTTCTGTGAACAACACTTGAAATATATCAGTCTGTGTGGAATGAATGTATAAAAGTTTCACTTTTTGAATGGAATTACAGAAATAAATCAACTTTTTAATGATATTAATTATATGACGAGCACCTGTACAGTGGAAAAATAATCTTGTCTCATCTTTCTCAGATAAGAATATGACTTCATATTAGAGCTGGGCAATTAATCAAATTTTAATCGAATCTCGATATTCAAAAAGGTCAATTACGATAATGGAGTGGCACGTCAAGGCAACTAACTCCATCCGCAGACTTACTGCAGTGCTCACTAGCAATTACCAGTCTAGTCCAGTAGATGCCGGTAAATGCTCAGTTGTTTCCAGTTAACATCAACATGGTACATGTCCACAAAATCAATCCAGCTTTAGAGCTGTGCCGGTTTGGATTTTTTCCTACTGCGATTTAGTTTAGTTTAGTTTATTTCACAATTTCACACAGACACAAAATAGTTCTTGTGTTACATTGTGAAAATGGAACTCCCAAAAAGCTCAAAGCTTATAAAGTAGGGGTCCATCACACCACCACCACCACGTACAACCAGCCATATTCAGCAGGGTCAGACCATCCTATAGTAGTCCAAGTAGTTACAATATATATCCACAGTGCACCCAGACACATAAGACAAATGTAAATTAATAGTCATTGCAAAACAAAATAATGTAATAATTAGAAAATAATAAACAAGAAACACTACAAGTGTGGTCCAATACAGCATGTTTTTTAATTTGATTGTTTTTTTTTTTGTTTTTTTTTAATTATATATGAAGAGTTAATCTGCAAAAGCAGATATCTCCGTTTTGAATTCTTTGCCAAATTGTTCTACATTTTGATCACCTTACTCTACAGGTGACACAAGTAAAACTAAAGTTGAATCAATTTGACAAAGAACAAGTAACTTAATATGTCTGATCCACTAATATAGGTTTGGTTATTAAAGGAGACATATCATGCTAAATCGACTTTTTAAAGCTTTTAACCATGTTGTAATGTTGTTCCCTCGTCAAAAACATACCTGGAGCAGTATTTCACTTCATTCACGCAGTTTT
>OMNZ01090495.1:0-17360 GCA_900303255.1 Lesueurigobius sanzi | reverse complement strand
ATTGGGCTACGCGCGTATACGCTTCCAAAATTAGAACTCGATTCTAAAGGCTTGTTTATACTCCCCCGTTCTCTGCGTGTGTCTGCGTTCAACGCACCTGGCAGCCAATCAGAGATCTTGCAGGAGCAGCGGAGACGGACATGTGTCGCGAACGTGCACCTCCAAAATGTGACTTCGCGTCAAACACAGGAGCTGTGATTGGTTGAGCCATGCGTTCCACCAGGAAACAGACAACAAACACCTTCAATCTCCTACTTCCAAGTGGTTTCCCATCAATATATTGCTCTCCTGTTTTAGTGCTTTTGTGTTGTGACTTTCTATGTTAAAAATATAAATGAATATGAAATACATTGCAACACGAACGCAGGGGAGACACGCGGAACTTAAAACGATTTGGGCTGGCGTCTTGAGAGCAGCAAGACGGTGGGCGTGGCCGGACGCGGGAGTATAATCTGGCCTTTAGCTGAAGTGGCGTGTAGATATGCGCGTCCAGCGCGCGTAAAACACGGCTAGTGCAGATTGCCAGACTGCTTACAATAGAAAGCTATCTCACGCGCATGTTGCTTAGCTGCACTTACGTGCTGTAACGCCTCTGGTATAAATTCGGGGTTAGGAACACATTCATCATAAACTCATAATGAACTAATGTAAGTTCATTCAGACACCTCAGCTTTAACCTCTTAAACCCCAACAGGCCCAATTTGGGTCCTGGGGAAGAAAAGAGACAGAGAGAGGGGAAGGAGAGATCGAGAAGAAGGAAAGAGGGTGAGAGGAAGGAGAGAGAGAGGAAAGAGAGAAAGGAAGGAAAGAGACAGAGAAAGGGGAAGGAGAGAGGAAGGAGAGAGATTTTAGTGCCCAATTTGGGTCCTATAGGGGTTAAGAGGTTAAGATCATCCTTCTTGATCTAAAACTTTAGTTTCACTGCTTTTACCCAAGAACAAAAATGAAAAGTTTATTTATTTAGTTACTTATTTACATTTACAGTATATGGTGAAGATGTTTTTTTAACTCTTCAATTTTGACTTGGGTAATAATATTTTTAGCTAGCAGTACTTTTGCATAGCGCCAGTTCTTCACCCACAGAGATAAGCACCCCGAGTTTCCTGTTGGGGTTGGTACTATCACACATATAAATTGCCTATTTGTATAATACCGGGTGCATTATTCATTTGTGTGCCTTGTTGACACACACACACACAGCATCTTTCTCCTTGTTTATCACACACTGTATGTTCCTGGCAAAGCTGCCGTTCCATCCAATGATGATATATGGCATAGAGGAAAACAGCCATGTTCAAGGTATTAAATCCAAGGCTCAGAAATGCGGGTTTCTAAATGAATAAGTACGAATGCACAAACAATATTCCCCGCCTCGGAAAATACAGAGAAGATACAAGGTAAATTTAAATCAAAGAACACGATGGGGGCGTCTTATTAGCAGCACTAAACACTAATTTATAAGAAATCATTTCAACTTCAGCAAGGTTGTCAATTATCCCGAGACCAGTCGCAAGGCCGTAATGGAAGCGGTAACAGCAAAAAGCAGAGCTCAATGTAAAAAAAAAAACTCTTAACTTTAATTTTACAACTCCTCTATTGTGCTCGCTAAGGTTGTGGTGAACCGATGTGACACTGGCTCGGACTTGGCCGCAGTCATTTACACCTCCATGTATTTTACATCCTGATTCAATTATTTAAAGGTCGGTGGTGAGGTAGCAGAGCGAAAAGTGAATTCTCAAGTCATAAAATGTGAAATACAAACATACTGAGCACGGAAAGCTAGACGCTTTCACACAAATAATGTAGGCGAGTGCTTGTCCTCACTCACCTATTGTAAACGTATAAGTAATGAGTACAGCTGCACTTTTCTAATATGTACTCACCTTTTTAAAATCAAATTATACGTTGGAGTATTGCTAAGTGGTAAGCAACGACTAAATGAACCTGGTACAGACATACCGTGGCGTCTATGGGAACAGCTGCGGTGTTTTATCGCCCTAACTTTGAGGAAAGTGGCTGAATTTTGAGCAGTTTATTTGCATTTCCTGCGTGTCAGAGGCCTAAATTTATTTGCCAGTTTTGATTGCTTTTATGGAAGGCTGACTGTATAATCACTCAACAGTGCGTCAGTCTTTTCTGAAAAGTAAGCAACAAAGTGACCAAATCGATGTGTGATTAATGGGCGCTGAGCCACGGACAGACAGACAGTATTGTTCAGGTGACAGCTGTATAAACAGGAAGCCAGCGAGCACTTTTGGCTGTAAATTCTCTGATTAAGTGGACTGTGAAAACGCCGGCCCGGAGTTCAACATCCAGCAATATGAAGAAATACGCAATACCAAAGAAGGGATGGGACATACGCTGTTTGCTAAAGGAGGAGATGTAAGACCACTTGAAATGGACGGGTAAAATGCGGCATGATTTTTGATTCACAGTTCATGGCAGTGTTTTTGTTAAGTCCAAGTCCAGTCACTATCACCTGAAACCAAGTTCAAGTCCAGCACAGAGTTTTCTTATGAAGTGTCCACTCAATTGATCCTTCTCCTTCTGATGGCATTTAACTACTTTTGAACTTAATTGTCATTTGAAAGGTTGTTTGTAAATGTGTATATTCAGAGACAGGGAGTGAAAAGGCTAAAAGTCTAAATCCACAAGTCCTGCTCCAAGTCCGAGACCTGTAGCCTGATGCTCGAGTCAAGTCGAGTGTTGGAGTACATATTTACAAAAAAATATAGGTTAGCATTTCCTTATGAGAGTTAAAGGTCTTAAGAATAATTGTCTGTGTAGGTTCTCAGTCATACAGGAGTTGTCCATCGTAGGCAAAGATTCTTCAGTCTTCATCTGTACTCATAGTTGAAGTGTAGGACGTTCCGATCTTTGTCCAAAGATCTTCCTCAGCAGTCTACTCATTTTGCTGAGGAAGATCTTTGGACAAAGATCGAAACGTCACACAGAAGAAGACTGAAGAATCTTTGCCTACGATCTTAAGAATAGTGTTTTGATGTGTCTCAACAAAACAGCAATGCTGTTAGTAAATGCAATTAAGAGCTTTTGGTACATGAAGTCAAGTCAAATTTGTATGTAATAAGATACACCCCATCGATGTGTCCTATGGGGTGTGTGAATGTGTTTTTTCCTACAGTCATTGGGATTGAAAAGCGATATCTAATTCAGCAGTGAATGCTCTTTTAAAACTCTATATTTCCATTTGCGTTTGTTCACAACTTGATAAATAGCTCCTTAGGCAAGTTTAGTATCTTCAGCCTGTGTATCATTAAGGCACAAAATCCCCGCTTACAGCATTTGTCACACAACATTAAAACTTTTGCACATCACTGTACAACAATAGAAGAATGTACAAAAGGGATGTAATTTTGGTGATTTTGAGGCAAATATTATCATAGCTATGGCACAGCAGTGGGCTGCATGTGAAGCAGACATAATAAAGTGCTTTCAATCTCAGATGCACAGCCAAATGTTGTATCTGTTTGCTGTAGCATATTTGAAACCACAAAGATAGCAAGGCAAAGATGTGAGAATACTGATGTATAAAAACCAACTCTGGCAAACTTTGAAACAGCCAAATTGCAACAAGAGCATTTTTTCAGAAGGAATAATGGCAGAGTCCGGCTTGTTTCTTTCTTTTGCAAAATGGAGTAGAGGAAGGAAGGAAGGAGAGGAGCGTGGGGTTTTTAGGGGGCACGGAAATAAGAACGCGGCAGGTAGCTGTACATTTCACAGTTGATTAATGAGTCAGTGGGATGATGCTGCTTATCAACACTCTGCACATGGCACACACAGAAGAAGAAAGCTTTACCGGGGCTAGGAGCGTCCAATCACAGACGGCTCCCATTTCTGTCCCATCAGCCCATTCTGTGCTCACGCACCTGTTTCAGCTTCTTCCTCTTCATTGCAGTTTTGTAGCTGACGCAATTCAAAGCTTTTGACTCCACATGGGGTCACAAGCCAATAGATGGTTTTCATTACCTGATTCTAAGGCACACTTTCAAGTGTCATCAAAGACTTATGATGGAAACCACCAATTTAGCAAGTTTGGGGAATGGTAAATATTATACGACAGTGTGTGATTATCAAACTAAAGGTGACATATGTAACATGTTTATTCACATAACACAGAGTTGTGTGCAGAACTGGCAACAAGAGCATTACGTCACGTTTTGAGAGATAATAGTGAGATTTACAGTTCATGGCAGTGTTCTTGTTAAAAGGAATAGGTCACTATTTTTCATCCTGAGATGTGTTCTTACATGAGCTTAGCTAGATGAGTTGTGCTGGACTTTGAGCGTGCCCTCTGTAACGTAATGCCAAAGATGTTGTTAGCATTTAGCCCCTGCTAACTTATTCCATTGGGGTTCTCAGAGGTTGAAGTTAGAAGCCACCAAGCTCCTCCACGTTTTCCCTATTTAAATACAGTTATGTGAGTAGTTACACAATCCAAGTAAAATTACACAACATTAAACTTGTCAATTTTCTAAGCGGATAAAACTATATTTTATTTATATTTTAAGGTGGAATAACACGGAAGTGAGTGGGGGAGAATCCTTTAGGAGCGTCCTAATACTGCACGGAGGTTGAAGTGGAGGAGCTTGGTGGCTTCTAACTTCAACCTCTGAGAACCCCAATGGAATAGTTAGCGAAGGCTTGGCGTTACGTTACAGAGGGCACGCTCAAAGTCCAGACAGGTACGCACAACTCATCTAGCTAAGCTCATGTAAGAACACAGCTCAGGATGAAAAATAGTGGCCTATTCCTTTAAGTTATGATTCATAGTTGGAGTCTGAGTAACAAAAGAGTAGTTTTAGTCAAGTCCAGTCACTATCACCTAAAACCAAGTTCAAGTCTGAGTCCAAGCCACAAGTCCAGCACATTTAGGGTTTTCTTACTAAGTGTCCACTCAACATTTTAAGATATAATAGTGTGAGAGTAGTGGACGACTTATGAGACGAAAAGCAAATAGACAAAGCTTTTGAAACGTTTGAATCAACATCATCAACATACAGCGTTGGATTTCTTAAACCCGGGTTGTGGGAGTTCACCCAACATTGTGAGTTCTGATGTGCTCCAATTGGCATTTACAAATCAAGACATTCTGACACGTTGGTGTGTGTCAGGAGATGTGCCAATATTTTCCATATTTTATTTCCCTCTGAACTTTACATTTGAATAAACCATCTCTCTGTTTTTCAAAGAGATGGTTCCCTGCATGTGGATTACAAAATGTCTTTGTTGTGAGATTACCAGGCGGACTGATGTAAATACATGTAATGAGGAGCCAGCGTGGTTTATGCCATGCAAGAGAAAATACATGATGAAAAGTGGCAACACCACGACTTTTAGGAAGATGTGTCACTTTGACGCTTGACAGAAGTTGATGCTTGGCATTAAGTCCTATTTATGAGGACACACACCCAGCGGGGACAGTGCTCATGATAAATATGGATGACGTATACTAATGGTTCTCAAAAAGTCTGAGCAGCATGAGCTGAGAATGATCGTTTTCCAAATACCTGGGCAGAGAAATCGCAGTCCCAGCATGTATGCTCGCTGCTGTAGTGATGTGAATAAAATAAAAGGCTGTAAAGGAAAGAGAAAAATGCAACAGGAAGAAGCCCTTATAATGAATACAACTGGATCATTGTGAGATTATTATTATTAATGTATGTATTTTATCTAGGATCACTGATATTCTCAAGAGTAAATGTGTTAATAGTTAATGATCACTGGGCCATATTGATTTGTCAAATACGATTAACACACCTCACAGTGAAGAGAAAACTTTTGCTTGCATGAGATGAAAGGAAGAAAAATGTTACCACAGCCATATATTAATTGCAATAATAGACCATACTCTACAAGACATGTACGGTGCTGCTGTAATTATCCAATGCTTACAATAATCCTTTATCAAACCTTTATCATCAGCACTTAAACTACAGAGTATCAGGCAGACTAACCTCACAGCAACAAAAGGTGACAGTTTTGACATGTTATCACTTTTCGACCTTTTGTTTTGTTGGTCCTGTCCTAATCCCTTTAGGTTTAAGCACAAGATATGATCAGAGTCCGATCATATCTCATCAGCAGGACATGTGTTGCTTTAGCTGGCTCGGAGACTCATCTAAATCTCAAATGGCTGTATTGAATGATTGAACTATTATTTATGTCTGAGCGTTCCTGTTCGAGTTGAAGACACGACAACGTATAACGAAGCATTGATTTTTTACATTTTCCTTCTTTCTGGAACGCCTCACCGACTCTGCTAATTCAGGCTGGGCGCAGTGAAGTGTAGTATTTAACATAGGCCGGCCCGCGCTGATGGAGGGTGCATGGGTCAGAACAAAAACGTGGTCTGCCTTCGCGCCGTCACAAGTCTGCCTCATTTTCCGTGTCGGCGGTCAAAGCCAATCAATGGCGTAGTTGGCGTCTGATGTTCCACTGTCGTTCTTGTCTTCCACAAAAGCAAGTTTTAACATTTCAGAGTTGGTTTCCCGCAAATTGATTCAGCCGAGTGTGCAACTCTCTTTTTCTGTGATCACCCCGCTCTGATCTAAATGTCAGATTTGTTACCAATGATGCTTGACCTATTTGTTTTCTTATCATGGGCTTATGCAGCTACTCCCCTTTGGCTGTTGCTCATGTCCAGAAAGAAAGTCTCCACAACACAAAACATGATTAAATTAAGACGTAACTTAAACAAATAAGCTACAACTGAAACAGGCAAGACATAGAGAGCAGCTGTGGATTCTGCCAATAGTGGTCAAACTAGGGCTGTCACTAACGATCATTCAGGCAGTTTACTCTATCATTCTTAATAGAGGAAACTTAAAGGTAATGGGCCTCATTCACGAAACAAACTTACGCACAAATTTGTTCTTAAGGCCGACTTAAGAACATTTTTGGCATTCACAAAATTTGTTCTTAGCTGAAAGAGTTCTTCTGGAAGAACAAATCCTCAGAACAGTCAGGAGACAAAAAAAATCTGCAGTTTTACAATATTATTACAGTCAATATGGACCCAAAAATTCTAAGTTTTTCACAGCATGAGTAACATTTTTCTAAAAATCATTTCACTTAAACATTTTTGAGAGAATGAAAGTGATGAGAGGTGGTACAGAGCAGATAGTGTAGACTTTCACAGCTGAGGGCTGAAGCTGAAGCTCAGAGGAGAGATCAGGAGTCCTGCCTCATGCTCTGGTCATGCCCATATATGGAAGATTAAAGGGCGTGTCTTTGTATTTACTTTTTAAGTGTCACGTTCATGAATTTGGGGCGCTTCGTGAATCAGACCTTCGTGAAGTTTCTCCTGAGTTGTACTTACAAACTTTTTATTAAGAAAATATTAATGAACGAGGCCCAATGTCTGTAGGATGCTCTTTGCACAAATTCTAATCTAATCTATAATTCAGTCTAGGATTGTGAAAGTGAGTCCTTTTTCTGCTCTGATTAGATTATGCTCCGAGATTTATCTCATTTGGAACAATCAGAGCTAATATATTCGCAAAAAATACACAATTTGATGTAATTCTTACTCTGAGTCTGAGTCTGTATATCCCAGAAACGATTAATCCATTACTAAAACTGTTTCAGAACAACTATTTCAATAATCCATTAGTTGTTTCAGCCCTAGAGCAAACATAGCCATATCTTTTAATAAGCCAAACTAAACTGAAATCTTTGCAATGAATCGATAGAAACAGGTGAAACAGAGGTAATGGAAAGATAGAAAGATGAAATGCACAGTGGATACAAACAGTGCATTCTTGAATCTCAATCGAAGCGCACTTGGATTAAAAATAAACATTCAGGCAGATAAACCTAAAACAAAACAATAAACACAGGAATGAGCAGGAATGACACCCACTTGACTTACGTGGCCACGCTCAGACACAACACGCCCTCTATTAGTGTGAACGCTGCAAAAGAAGTCTGTCTCTTATTTGTGTTGACATTTTCTTGAGCATGAAAGTGATGCAAGCGCCTGCACCCTCCGGACATGTGCGTTCAAATAGTTTTTAGGCGGCGCGCTGAACTTCTCGGTGATACAAGCAGACAGCAGCATCGAACTACATCACTCGAGATGTAATTCCTTGCTCCACTGATGAAAGACTGGACATATCTATCGCCAGGAGAGATGTAGGGGACAGACGGAAGGAAAGAAAGAAAGAAAGAAAGATGGAGCCTCAAATGGTCTCAGAAGCAACCTACGGAAGAGTGAAAGAGCGTGTATGGATCGCGGCCATGGCTGCATGGGTTTGACTGTTAAAGCTCAATCTCTCTTGCATGTGGGCCGGTTATTGATGGAGCCGTCATATCCAGGCTCAACATCTGTAATGAAATTCCAACTGCCCTTATTGGATCAGCCGATGGGATCTCTGTCTCCCTCACAGCTGTAGTCTGGACATTATTGCACAGATGTCCCATACTGTGCAGACACAAGCGAAGAGGCGCCGCACACACACCGAGTCCTGTAAATCCCCCCATTATAGAACAGGCTGTCAACGTTTAGCAGAGATTATGTTTCCACCACCACATTATAGGCTCATTTTAAGATCTGTTTTGGAGGGGAGACACTACATGCGGAAGTCAATTTCTAGATTTTGGGCCAGATTCATCTCTTAATATAGAAACTTTCACCTGGAAACAAATATATTTCCAAATGTTCACTGTAAGGTTTTGATTATTGTACCAACTCAACATTTCTCCATACATTTATATGGGCCATTTCCCCAAAATGCATTCCTCTTAGACTTGCAAAGGCATCTCCACTTTAGTAGCTACAGCCATCCAATGTTCCAGTCCAGTACTTTAAAATAATTGGAGGATTTTTTTCAGAACAGTCAATTTTTCAATAACCTAACCTGGATTATTCAGTTTTGAAACCCCCAAAACAAATTACAGATTTGTTCACGAATAACTAGTTTATTCAAAAATTAAACAAAATATCCCAAATCCTCCTTTTATCTAATATTTCAACAAAGTAAACCTTTCAATGTAAACCTGACTCTATCCATTATTCGGTAAGTTTTTCCCTCTACTTACCGCAGTGTCTTGCTTTAACCTCTTAAGCCCTATAGTCCCCAATAATGGCTCTGTGCTTTCAGATACAGCTACCGACGTACGGGTTTTACGCAGCAATATATTCCAAAGTTGCAAATTAGTGACAGCTGATGTGGAATTATCCATTTACGTTGTTATTTGCTACACCACAGGGAGGAAAAAGGCCTTTTTGCGGGAAAATATGTGTGTTTTTTTCAGGCGGAAATTAGAACAAACCATTGCAACCTTATTTTATTGTCAAACAACCTCATTTATTATTATTTCACTTCCACCGTCATCCCTAAGCTCTATTCTAAATGTTTGGACTCCAAGATTAGCCATGTACACCTATGATGTAAATCAGTCATTTTCAATATTGCAATACAAATAGTTTCGCATAGAGACAAGTGTAGTTATAATCATGTATTTTTGGTTCATATGGGGAAGTTATAGCCTAAAATAATGTTGCCTTTGCATCATTTTCAATGAAATTGACTGTCAAATGGCTGTGTCGAAATGGATTCACAATGCACAACTCTCTGACTAGATTGAGAATGTTTACTGCAGCAGACTATGATTTATAATGTCAAATGGTTCTAGGAGATTAGTGGGAAAAGTAAACAGCATAAACGGTGAATATATTGTTGAAGTGTTATTGAATTAAGATTGTTTAAGGGCATTTCTGAAGTAGTAAACATATCCAACCGAAAATAGTCTGGTGTCCCCTTCTTAATGAAAAGCAAAGCTGTAATTACCACCATCCACTTTCAACTTATTTATTTTTTATTAGACAGACAGTTTAGAGTGAAAGGAGCGATGTTGTTTAATAATGACTATTAAACAATGAAATAGAGTGTGTTGGAGGAAATGCGGTGGCAGCAGCTGCTCGATATGTGATGCTGACAACACAACGTCAATAATTCATGATTTTGAAGGCTCTCTGAAATTTATTGGCAAGGAAATCATGACATGAGTTTTTAAGAGTTTATGGAATCTCTGGATGAAACGAATTGAGAGAAAATCCCCATGCTTCCGTCGGCCCTGTAAATCCTCCTTAAGGCCCATAGTTGCTGGGACGACTGAATGCAGTTAACTTAGCAAATCCAATTCCATTTAATGTCTAGCTATTTACGCTTGAACCTAAAACCGTAAAGACCAAATGACGAAGCTTGTATTCAAATTTCCAAAGTGATAAAAAATGCAGCCGAGCAGAAGAGAGGGACTGGCCAAGTTGAGACGGACTATAAAATCCACATGACAGGCCTGGTTATCCTGAATGCTAATGCCCGCTGTGTGTTTGTGGACTGACACATCGGCTCTTTTATTGATAAATTGTGGCTCGCTATGTCATAACGCTCCCAGTATAATGGCCCATAGCTGGGACAGAGGGGTGGTCTAAAGGCGCAATGATGACAGACTGTTGTTAGGGGCCGGTCCTATTACTCTTGCACCCATGGGTCCCCCTACATTCACGTGCTCACCACCTGAACACAGCCCATCACTCTTTGCCGCCTGTGCCGATTTAAAACCGGAACTATTTTAGGATTTTTATGCAGATAATCAGTGTGCGCATTTCTGGTCGTGCATTTTAGGATGGGGATTATTTGATAGAAAGGGAGCGGATTAGCGTATCATCCTACACTTTCTCACATCCGCCTGTCAGAGAAGCTGCCTGTGCATATTCATAATGCAATTGTGCAGTCCACCTTAAACATACCGTGTGGTGGAAAAATCTATTATTCAGCGCAGAGCTTTGTTTGAAGAGGCGAGTATGTACATCTCTGTGGACATGCAGACAATTCCTTTAATCTTATGCACGATTTGATGAGATATATAGAAGAAACATACAGCCCAGTGAGCAGGCCTAATCACTGGGGAAGGCTTTGAAGGCCAAACATCAGGAGGAAGCAAAACAGATTAAAAAAGTACACAGCGCCGAGTGGGTCAGCCGCGCTTTCATGTTCATGAGAGCTCATCTGCATCCACAATCACAGAATTATTCACACCATATGACATTAAGGACTATTCCATCTCTGCTTCTTTACAGTGAGTCCGTCCCTCTGGCAGCAGCAGCAGCAGCAGCAGCAGCAGCAGCAGCAGCAGCAGCAGCACCAGGCTCATGCAACAACCTGCGTGCCCTGGGCCAATTAGAAAATTACTCAGCATATGAAATACAGTGCGCCAGAGCTTCATCAATTACCGTAAAAACACAGTATTTCGCTGCTCAAGCAAATCTGCCTGGCGCACCAGAGTCCGCACTCGTATTTATTTCCCAGTGTTCATCGTCACATCAGATCAAACAGCAAATATTACTAATGAATGGTAAATATTTATGCAGTCTTTGCCGGCTCGCGCAGACAGATGTGCACCTATCGAGTCCAAGCAGCCAGTCAAATAATATTGACAAATGTGCATTAATATAATGAATGCGATTTATCTGCCTCAGCAGTTACTGAAGGGGAGATGGGAGTGTACGGAGTGCCTCTTAAGTGTGCTCAAGATTGTACCATGTTAATGAGAAGAAACGTCCTCTCAACGATATCTACCTAAAGATAAAAAATAATAACTGAAAGCAGGGGCGCCGCCAGAAATTCTGGGCCCGATGGAAACAAACACTTCTGGGCCCCTACACTGTTTACAGATAACATTTAACCCAATATACATACCCCGTATACTGTACCTTACAAGAGATGCACTTAACACATTGCATTATTAAAATACCTGAAGGTGAGTGTAAAGTCTATAAAAATAAGAAAACAATTTTACTTTTATGTTCGAAATTTGGGAGGGAGAACATTTATTATCTCAATTGCAATAGGAAAAAAAATAGTGACAGCTGGTTTTGTCCTGGTTTATACCTGCATGGTTTAGTCCTGGTTTAGTCCTACTTTAGACCTGGTTTAGTCCTGGTTTTAGTTTATTTCAAAGGGGACAATGCACTTTAATAAAACACATGATTAAACATGAGTTATAAAAACAGAATTAGCCAAAGAGGCTATTTTTCATCTGTAGTCCTGGTTTAGCTTTGGTTTAGTCCTGGTTTAGTCCTGGTTTAGCCTTGGTGTAGCAATGGTTTAGTCCTGGTTTAGTCCTGGTTTAGTCCTGGTTTTAGTGCTGGTTCAATCCTAGTTTAAAATGCTCTTCTGGGCCCCCCATCAGTCTGGGCCCTTAGAATCATCGTAACCTTCCACCCCTTTATGCTGTCCTTGACCTAAAGTACCATATAGGCAAATATTCTTCAGTCTTCATCTGTACTCTGTAGTTGAAATGTAGGACGTTTCGCTCTTTAACCAAAGAACTTCGTCAGCAAAATGTTGACAAAGATGATTTTGCTGACGAAGTTCTTCGGACAAAGGGCGAAACGTCCTACACAGCACAGATGAAGACTGAAGAATCTTTGCCTACGCTGGACAACTCCTGTGCGACTGAGAACCTACACAGACCATATAAACACTTCCATGCTTAGAATAATGGTTTTATGATAGTGATTTTCATTAATCATGTGACAGAGGAAAGAAGTTGGTGACCTTCTTAAAGGTTAGTGTTCAGAAACTCATTTTGGATACTTCAGTGTTGGTTTATGTTTTATAACTTTTAATAATGTATGTGTGCGGAAAACAGCTTTAGCTCATACAAAAGGCCATGACAGCAGGGGCACATGGACGAAAGTGAAGCCATTTACATACAACTAAAAGAGCTGCTGGCAATTTAAAGTACATTTCTTTTAGGCCAAGATTCTTCAGTCTTCATCTGTACTCTGTAGTTGAAGTGTCGGACGTTTCCATCTTAGTCCAAAGATCTTCCTCAGCGAATAAAGACTTAAACATGTTCGTGGGTCTCTTAAGAGCAAACCAGAAGTCCCTCCTCTCTTGGTACTAAAGGTTGGAAAACATCTTATTATTCATACTTAATATGGCTCTCTCTATACCTCTCTATTGTCTCACCCTGGGTTAAGTTCTAAGGTTGTTGACACTTCCCTATGGTGTGTGAGCCCTATTAAGTATGAATAGGCTAAGATGTTTCCAAACAAGTACCAAGAGAGGAGGGACTTAGAGGTTAACTCTTCATTCTGGTTTGCTCTTAAGAGACTCACAAACGCATTTAAGTCTTTATTCGCTGAGGACGATCTTTGGACTAAGATCGAAACACTTCAACTACAGAGTACAGATGAAGACTGAAGAATCTTGGCCTACGATGGACAACTCCTGTACAACTGAGAAACTACACAGATATATTTCTTAACCTCATGACCTCTCGAGAAGGAGATGGACTAAAAATGCAGGATTACTCCAACATTCACGAATGAGATAAATGTTAAGTCTAGGTAGGTTTTTAGGAGGATCACCCAATCAGTTCTGCATAACATGGACCGCAAGACACTTTTGCTTAGTTAGTTTTGAAACTGTACAACACAAAATGGCTCACACGGAGACCAGCAAAGGTTATTGTCTCTGAAAGAAGTGCAGATTTCCATTACTTGTCCAGATGTCAGATAGAACGTTATACTAGAGCAGTGTGAGTGCCTGTGTGTCTGTGTGCATGTGTGTGTGAACTATAAAACCAAGTGATTTTAGGTCTTTGCTCAGGGCCAGAGTACTAACCCCCCAGGTGAGCCCGCTGTATCCATGCACGGTGCTACAGACAGTGGTACAGCACAGTTCGTGGCGCTGGGTGCAGGCCAGACGACCCGGAGGACCGAGGCATGGAGAGGAAAACAGATAGTGAGTTCTCAGCATCACTACCTCTGCCTTGTAACTTTAGTATTCTGAATGAGTTTCTGCCGCTCTCCACGAGCAGCCGCAGCCACCCCCCCCACCCCAGCGGACCACCGCGCACGGCCCTCCAGCCGCTGTGGATGGACATGCTGAACAAACATCACGTCAATCCAAAACACTCATTCTTACAAGAGAGATGAAGAAACATACACCAAAAAAGGGGAAACCTGTTTTTCCTTTACCCATGTCAACTTCACATTTGTAAATACTGATACAACCAACAAAAGGAGTTATATACTTTTTCTGCAGGAGTATAAGTACGTATAAAACTGCTTATGAAATATCTGATGCTGACCACACAGATTCCAGTTCGATAATGTATGATTTAGTATGTCATATAAAATTTATTGGCAGGGAATGAATGGTCATTGGGAACCATGACTCATTTTTGAGAAAGTATAACTAAGTCAAGAGTGCCAACATTTAGCTAGAAGAAATTAATTGGCACAAAAATGTACAAAAAAAATCATTGAGGGGGAAAAAAAATATGACGTGCACTGCCTAAGGGCCTGTATATTCATGCCCAAACTTGAGACCATGAAAGAAGTACTTGACCATATTGCTGCAATGATAATAAATGGTAAATCTGTAAGAACGGTTGTTTTAGTATCTTCAATTGTCTGCAGATTCTTACAAAACACAGTGTTTACTTCCACTCGATGTGTGCAAGTTTTGACAACAAAAGTTCACATTTTTATAACAAAGTTCAGTGCTTTGAGAATGGAGTCCTATACAGAAAACAGTGCCGTTCTTTGGGATGTCAGGTACAGTGCCCCCGATCAATTGAGGAAAACTGTAACAAAACTTTGAATACAGTTATAATGCTGAATATTGTTCTAGTCAATGTGGATGTACAGAAAGGACGCTGTCATTACGTTGAGTGAAAAGAACATAATGGGCCAGATTGATGCGGGGAATATGCACACATTTATCATAACTGAATATGAATATGTCTCCACATTATGATCAATGCCGAGAGAGAGAGAGTGAGAGGAAGACAGTAAACATCCCATGGAAAAGCAGAGGGAAGGGCTGATTAATTGATGAGGTCAACTACAAAGCATGGAAAGAAAAAGATGGCTTGTTGACGCACGCAGCTAATGGAGAAAGACAATAATGGACCCAATGCAAAGCTGACGATTCCTCCTCCTCCAGAAGCGTGCCTCTAAATGGTTCCTGTCAACACAAGTGCTTTTTACATTAACTTTAAGGGAGGATTGTAGCGGCAAAGCGGTGGACACCATTAATCATATAAAGCATTTTCATTGCTAATACGATGCAGATCGCATCCAAGGCCAATTCAAACTAGTTTTAGCCTAAATGGTTTGTTTACAAGACCAAACAGTCCTTGGAGGAGCGCAAATACTCAAATCCACAACTCAAAAGATGTGCAGTAAAGGAGCAGACACAAGGGGTCAGAAAACCAGAGGCCCTCCCATCCTTTCTTTGTATTTGCTTTTCAATGAAAATGCTCCTTGTCCTATTTACAAAAGTTTGACTATTTACATCCTTTCATTGAATTTCCCTGCTGCAAATTAGTTAGTCTGAATTGCCTTCTATCTGCGCTTTAATCTACGGCCAAGTGGGACGCGCAGCCTACTGACACCGAAATAATGCATTGATGGTATTCAAAGTGAACAGGGGAACGGCAGCGTCTCAAAGCCAAGGTATCCATGTGACAGGCTTTAGCAGGACACAGCCAAAAAACATATTAAGATATTTATTCGCATCTTGCTGTCTTTTCCCTTTCCTTTGAGCGCCCACATGGTAAGAGCGCTGACAACGACTATGAAATCAAACTCCTCTCACTTTCAAAACATCTGGAGCCGCTTCCGCCGATTGAGGACAAGGAAACACAGCTCTCGTTCCTAATGAGTTGAAGGAGATTGACTGCCGACGTGAGCGATTTGGACCAGGCCCCACACAGACCCACTTATCTGTAAATCACCTGCGTTCGGTTCGAGTCCATGCATCATCCAATTACAGTGCTAAACCAGCCCACTTGAAGCTGATCTGAGCGCGCTGTTGTCATCCCGATCCACTGAGAGTTCTTTTGATTTTATTTACGTTTTTACAACAATATTAGGTTGTAATGCAGTTTTCAACATCTGGCTTCTTTCCCCCTTTTGCCAGTCAGCTCCGTGATCCGGAAAAAGGGACCAGATTGAGTTAATGTTTGTTATTATGTATGTGAAGCAGAGCCAAGTCATTAATAATATATTTTTTTTGGCCTGATGTAACTGAGTTTGCGGGTGATTTGATGATGTTGGCTAATGATTTGACCAATACAGAACAGACCGAGATGAAGTGTAGCATAAATATAGAACTAAATATACATTTCACTATTGAGTAAAGCAGGCTAACCATGCAATTAATAATGTTTCATTTGCCCGGTCATGACGATGTGGTAGGGCAGTAGTTCTCAAAGTGGGGTCGGAGGACCACTGGGGGGCCTCAGCAGTACTTTAAGAACTTAAGTTCACTCAAAACGTTCAGTTTTGAAGGAAATGTTTAGATATTTGATTCATTTTACCACTTTAAATACGTATTCAGCCCAGAGTAATTGCTATTTGTTCTTTTATATGTAAATTCCAGTTTATAAAAACATACAGGGAATTAATATTAATGGGGGGCCCTTGTGGGATATTTTGAACGATTAGTGGCCGACAAAGATCCAGACTTTAAGATAGCTGGGGTAGGGTATTCAAACTGTTGGGACCCACCATCAATATAATGCCTTGCTGTGACCCTAGACCGCTAAAATGATTCTCCGTGAAGCCAGTTAGCATACGGGGGTGGGCTCCGGAACCTAGAAGCTCCTTTTTTACTTTCCATTGAAACATTTTGGCCCCTCTTAAACTCACTTTTTGGCAATAGTCTTGTTAATATGACACTCAAGTGCTTGTCTTACCACGTGCTACACCGTCCTGTTCTTTGTCTTTTAATATTTTCAACATTATTTAAGATATTAACAAAAAATAACTGGCCAATCAGGTGCCTTCTTGCTCTGCGGTTGCCATGAGAACGTAACTCGCACACCAAATACGCATATGGCTGTGCCCGAATGTCCACCCTAACTACTCATTTACTATATACTGTAGTCCCACACTGTATAGTAGTGGACTCATTTCGTTGGTAATTCGGACACATTTCTCCTCACTACTTTCTTATTGCCACTGACCACGTGACCCAAGCGGCGCTGACGTAACCTGCGGAGGAGAAAGTAGGGAGCAGTACATCCGAAAAGTCAACAAGATGAGTGCCCTACATCTTCTGAAAAGTTCGCAAAACTCCGCTAATAATGGGTTTCTGCTATCAAGACAGACCAAATTCAAGATAAGTTTTACTCAACGTGGATTTTACAATAATGAAAAAAACGGCTTGGATTGTTGCATTTTGCCTGAGAAAACAAGCTATCGATCTCACGCTAAAGGTACGCAGCTAACGTTAGCAACTTTCCCCCGTAGCAGGTTATATTTAAGCGGGTTTATTCATAAATAATCCGCTAAAGCAGCGTTTTGGAGAGTT
>OMNZ01090494.1:13811-23840 GCA_900303255.1 Lesueurigobius sanzi | reverse complement strand
CCTTTAGCATTAAGAGAGGAGGGGCTCAGAGGCTGACTCCTCCTGCTGGTTCACTAGCTTTATAAATCCACTTCGTGCTCCAGGCCTTCAGTAGCTGATGACGATCTTTGGAGTAAGATCGAAACGTCCTACATTTCAACTACAGAGTACAGATGAAGACTGAAGAATTTTTGCCTATTAAATAATGAGTACTATGCAGTCACGGCTATATAAACGCTCATGCTATCATGTCCTCGACACACTTGCATGGCACAGAGAAAAGTGACAAAAATGCTGTGAAGTACACTCGCTTGGACAGACACTGTCGTGTTTTGGACAAACAGCTGACCACAGCTCAGCTTTAGAGTGAAATGTGGTGAGGTCTGTGCACGAATAACAAGCAGGTGCTCCATTCGCGCTGATGTGTCCGAGTCCGACCCGAGCCCAAACATAAGTTCTAAATATTTGAAGTCCGACAGGACGGCCGAGTTTCCATGCTCTATTGGGAGTAGCCACCAGACAACTTTTTTACTTTAAATTACACCTCTCTGCTACTGTACATGTTAACAACTCATTATGCTGTAATATTGTGTTAGATCTAAATGCCTTTGAAACAAGAAATATATGTTTTTTTTATTATCAAGCTTGCAATCAAGCTAGCTTTGTTTTCCTACATATTTAGCTCAAATTTAAGTTACCTCAGTTCTCACAGAACACAGGACTAATGCCAAAACAGGTCAGCGCTTGGTTTAATATGATCAAATTATAATTGTTTCTACTTTTAGGCTTTGTTTGGTTGAGATAAATGTTTCCTTATCTAAGGCCCTGTCCACACGAAGACAAAACACTTATAATTTCAAAAACGCTCTTTGTAAACATGGAGCCCGTTCAGTAAATGTGTGCATCCACATGGATCTACTCATTTGTGTGGAAACGCTGTAGTACAGCTGCCAGGCCTGTGTGTGGTGCTGTGACACCACTACAGGACGCCTCCCAAAGCAGAACAACACTGTAGACGGCACATGTGTTCTAATGTAAACAGACCCATCACATTCCTATTCCGTGGATTTATTTTTTCATTTACAGAAGAAACAAAGAGGAGGATTTATGTGACGAGAGCAGAAATACTGTCAGTGAACGGACTGTAGCTGTCAGTACAAAAACACAGACAGAATGGAGGATATTTTGGGGCTTTTTTCCGTGTGTCACCTGTGTGGCTTGCGTTGAAGCAGAGGATTATCACGGTCAGAACAGCGCTGGATTGGGTTCAGGTCAGTAGATTATGCAAAACATACACAACGCTGGCGGTGTGACATCATCGTTTTAGGAAAGCTGCGGAGGCAGTAACAACGGAGCCGCGAAAATTGCGTTTTGAAATCTTTCCACCCTGAGACATGGTTTCAAACTTTATAGTTTACACCCCCCAAAACGCCGGCTTTGTGTGGATGATACACCGGTTTGATATAATACTTTAGCGTTTAGGCCTGACTTTGTCTTCGTGTGGACGGGGCCCAAATTCTACATGCCGGAGATTCCCCCCGCACCCCTTCCAAACCAATCCGCTCTGTCCTCGGTTCCATGATTGTCGAAATGCAGTTAAATACAAAGTTTATTTTAACCACGTGATTCCCACTTGGCTACAGGGGGCGATCAAAGCCTAATGCTCAATAGCCCTGGCGCAAGTATTGAAGAACATTGTATAATGCTCACAGAGGCATGTCAATTAATAAAACACAAAATATCACTGCATTAGACACACTAATGAAAGATTTTACGCCTGTTTTTAAGATTTATATGTAAGATATGTCCAGTTTAAGTGGGTTGGTACTAGGGCTGTGCTCAATATATCATAACGGCACTATATCGTTGGAGTACTTGACAATATGCGTATTGTGGCAAAGCATAAGTACCGTGACACGCATCTAATTCGAAAAAAAACTATTGTAAATGTTTGTTTGACCCAAGGCTTTATTCAGAATGTACGTAAAGGACACACACTACTATAATAGCCTGAACTTGCTCAGCATACGCAGCTAAATAAAAACATCAATTTAATGCACCTACAAGATCATTTTTCTTAAGATTCAATGGAATATGTATTGTATTATGGACACTGCATGAGGATAATTTAGTCAGGCCAGAGCAGCCCTACTGTATTCATTACATTCATCAGAAAACAGCAGTAGTTTTCTTTGCCCTGACAGCTAAAACATAACAGTCCCATGACGTCTGACTCCAGCTCAGAGTAAAACAGGATTTTCATGCTTCACTGTGCAGACAGAATCATCAGATCTAATCAGAATGTAGTCAAAAGATCAGAACAAAATTATAAAATGAAAAGTTACATTTTAACAACAACATGCCTATAAATCACTTGTATCACAGCAAAAGCCACCATAGGTCTTTTCATCACCACCTGAAGCAGCCGTACACAGTTTGAGAACCACTGTCATGCTCTTGGCTTGAAACATGGGAGATAAATTAATAGTTACACTAAATTAGACTGGGATTCATTCGGTCCTGATCTTCTGTGTCTGTGACATCAGATTATTCAGTTCAGAGGGTTCAGGATTTAAGACATAGAGATCATTTCACAAAAAGTCAAAATATGTTTTCATATCTCCTTTTCCAAGAGCTGACTTTGTCTGCACTGACAAAATATTTAAACCATAGCTTGAGTAGAGAGTTATCAGCACATGGAAATCGTATTAATAACTATAAACAATACATTATGATTGCCTTTAACCACAGTCAGGGACTGTTCTCAGTTTCCAGCAGTTTTGACACTTCAGTACAAGGCTTACAGCTAACCAAAACACACATTACCATCACCAACTTAATTTTTCCCTTTTACGGCCATTTCTCCATTGTATGCTTCAGTAGACCTCGTTTGTATCACAACACCGACACAAAGTGGGTGAAACGAGACCAAAACAACCTTTAGCTAGGAGCTAGCAATAGCGGCTAAAGGCTAGCGGCTCTTACCTTTGTGTTTCCGCGGGGATTTAACTTCTAAGGGCAGTCACACGGAGCGAGCACATCTCCGGGACATGCCGCTGGACGGCCACAAACGGGAAACAAAGGACATTTTACTCCAGACACAAGGCAAAAATAAGTTTCCTAAAGTCCTGCAGAAGTTCAGAGACAGGCCGCGGTGCGCACGGCCGCCATCTTGGGAAGGTCTGCCGGAAGTGAAGCCATGCAAAAACTTTAGCTTTACGCTTTCACACGAAGTGCAAAAATAGGTCAGGATAACAGAGGAGAGAGAGAGAGAGCAGAGAAAGTGGAGAAAGTTAGGGATGAGGATGGCAGAGAAGGGAAGGGAAGGAAAAGAGAGGGAGAAGCAGATACAGGAGAGGAGGAAAAGAGAAAGGGGAGAGATAGAGAAATAAGAATAAAACATGAGAGGCGCATGAAAAGGAGAAAAATATTATTCAGTGATAACTTCGGTGACTTTCAGTGATATCCAAATGTCGCTCCGAAAATCTTTGCTTCCAACGTAATTACATAAAATACAGAAATTTAACCCTGACTCTGTCATTATGATATGCCATTTTGATATTTTTTCCCCTGTTGGTGGGAAAAGTTAACCCACTGTACCGCTTTTACTCTGACCACATTTTCACAAATGTCACTTGATACAATAAAATGTAGAAATATGTAATTGGAGACTGCAGCACAGACCCCAGCCAAGGCAATGACTCAATGTATAAATTTGTTAAGATGTGTGCATCTGTAGTCACTCATGTGTGGATTTAGTTATCCTGGATGATTGAGAATTATTTGAGCATCTTATGCAGTTTACTGTTAATAAAAAAACTCTCACAAACAGACTTAAAAATGTATTATTTATTTCAATAACAATCAGTGAAGTTCCTCCAGTGGGTGAGCAGGTGAGTCAGAGGGGTGTGGTCGAACACTGTTCAGAACCAGGTCTAAAGGAGGATTGTGGTTGGTTGTGATCAAGGTCCTGATGCTTGTGGCTCCAGCTACACTCTGCGTTTTCATTCCACCTGAACCCACTGTCTTCAAACACCTCCTATAGCACAGACAATATTGGCATATTACTGTTTCAATCCAATGTGTGCGACTGTAATAAGCCGATGTATGAGTCTGTAATAATCCAACGTGTGCAGTACCTTCTTCCAGATGGGCACTGAGGCTTTTAGGCGGGTGACACAGAACTGAATGGCCTCTTCACTGTCGCGGCGATGAGGAGCAGAGATCGCCACGGCAACACTGGCATCGCCCACTGCCACCCATCTGACCAATCAGAGCACAGTGAGAGGTCATAAGAGGTCTCATCTCAAGATGAATGCTGCATTCAGACCTCTGTGATACCTATTTAGGTATATTGATAATTCTGTTATTTGCTCAGATCTGACGTCACAGACCCTTATAAAAGATCCAAAAAAAGCTAAAATATAGTAAAGTTTATGCCATTCTGTGCGAACCTGGCAAGAGCCATATTGATAATGTGTAGCACTCTTGATTGAGTTCTCCACAATATCAATCTGGGGATAGCCCCCCGTCAAATCCCTCCGGGGAAAGGAGGGACATTCAGCAGAATACTTAGCGTTGATTGGGCAAAACGCTGCTATGTCCAGTACAAGATGGATTCTCATGCGTTTGTGAAATCACAAATTCAATATTGTGAGAATTCAGCTTGCAGACATACAGTATTTGTGCCGGTACATTTGTTGAAATATTAAAACATGTAGTCAGTCACGCGTTTACTTCATGTGAGAGGGTCTTGCTATTGATTTTAAATGTTGATATTAGTATCGGCAAATATCGGATATCGATAGAACATTTTCATATCGGACCATCCCTACTGACATCACAGTGCAATGCACACCAGAGGCTGCGTCCGTTGAGATGAATGGGGAAACATCGGCTGAGACATTTACGTATGAAAAATAACAATTTATGCGTTTTGTATATTTGTCTAATGTAAGAGGTAAGCAAATCAAGAGATTTTTTTGCTGTAGAAGATTCACAGACCGGACAGTTTGATGTTTTACAGTGCGCTAAAGTTAGCAGGAAGTTAGCATGTTTGGTCTTCAATATAAAGTATTTAGCCGTTCATAGTGGCTTAATTTGATCAAATTGGATCAAATCCCAGATCGAATTCAAATGCCCATATAACTGAGTAATTTTGCAGCTTCTTATATTTCAATATTGCTTAATTTTTGACCTATGAACTCCCATAGAGTTGTATTGGCCCCTGCCCTCCACCTGCCCTCCTCCTGAAACAGAATTCTACAATGTGAACGCAACCCATTATAGGTCAATTATCAATATTTTAAGAACGACCCCAGCACAAAGAAACAAATGTTTACAACACTAAACCTAACCCTGACCCGAGACAGTTCTAGTCCTGGTTTAGTCCTGTTTTGACCCGAGACAATGGTTTAATCCCGGTTTAGTCTTTTTCTGATCCGAGTGGGTGGTTTAGTCTTGGTTTAGCCCTGTTCTGACCCGAGATTGTGGTTTAGATTTTAAATTTTAAAAACGGTCACATTTATATAGCACTTCTCCACCTGCTTTAGCTCAAAGCGTTTTACATCAACCACTCACCCATTCGCACTCGGGTTACAAGACGACCCGCTCTACCATTTGCACACCTGTGTACTGGTTTAGCCTAGTTTAGCCTTTTTCTGAACAGAGATGGTGGTTTAGTCCTGGTTTAGTCTGGTTCTGACCCAAGCCGGTGGTGGAGACAGATGTGTGTCACTTGGGGCCAGCGCTCTCTGATGACACGGCTTAGTTTGGAGAGCTCCGATTGGACCATGGACTCGTAGGCCTCATACTCCAGACCAATCACCTTCCGGCCTTCGAGCACATCCTCACGGGTCATCCCTGCACACAAATATACACAAAACACAGTCACTACTACCGCAAATACTAGGCTCGTTCGAGATGAGCCAGACGGGCGCAGTTTTGACAGCCGCCTGCAGACGCACGGTGCATGATGGTTAGATTTCTGTCTGACTTGCTCCAGACTTGCTCATGAGACCTCAACGAGACTTTGCATTTCCCCTAAAGCAAATGCAGAGGCTACATGGCCCTGTGCATGATGGGAAACCACTCACCTGTCATCGGCATACGCACAGGTGATCGGACAGGAGTCTGTTGTGATCAGAAACATGGTCGTCAGGCCTTGGCTTCCCCCATCAGTGAGGAAGAAAGATGTAAGCCATGGCCACAAACAGTGGAAAAAAAGAGAAAACTCAACCAAGAAAATCACACCTTTCAAGCAAATTGGGAAGCAGAGTACCTCTTCACTGAATTCAAAAGCAAACCCATGTGCCTAGTTTGCTTAGACACAATATCAAATCACAATATTAAATAATTGTATTTTGGTTCAATAAACATACAGGCATAAATATACAAAAATGTGTTTGTAGCTTCTCTCATATGTAATTAGTTGAAGTGCGTGGTCATGTGGCCCTCCGATGGTGGTGATTAAAAATTTGGCCTCCTTATCATGGCAGTTCCCATCAGCCCATCCCTGATCTACTTTATAGGGATGTCCGACTAATGTTCGACTGTTAAATAATTGTTATAACAAACATTAAAGACAATAAAATGCTAAAAATTGGCACTGTACACGCTAAATTCATTCTTTGGAAATAATTGTGCTTGTGAGAGCCACTTTGGACCACGCCCACTATGTGGCACTACATTATAAGTTTGCCCATATCATTTATGGGCCAAGTAAACTAGCTTCTGGGCTGCAAACTAGAGGCTGTTTTTGACAGTTTTTGACCATGGCATCTGGTTCAATATGATGCAAATAAATTGATTCTGCTCATGTACATTGGACTTTATGTATGCGTTAGAACATCTTGGCAAATCTGGCAAACTATAAGCTCTGTGCACGGAATATTGCTTAGCAACTTCCTGCTAACATCTTATCTTAACAAGTGTTTCCTGCTCTAGTTTATTCCTATGAAGAGTTAGGATTTCTTGTTGAAATAAATATGTAAACAGCTCATTACTTCTCTGTGTTCTCAGTTGCTGGACCCAGACCCCTGAACAAGCTGCCCACTGACATGCGTGTTATTACTGACTTTGGCCTTTTAAAATCCAGGCTCAAAATGGATTTTATGTGATTTTATTGTAAAGCACTTTGGTCGCCTTGAGTGTTGTAAAGGGCTCTATAAATAAAATTTGATTTGATTGATTGATTGATTGATTGATTACTGAAAACATGCAGCTGTTAGATCATCACTTATAACATGTAAAAAGCTTTACACAGAATGTAATTACTTCAGAGAAGACCTCTGTGTCATTCCATGTGAAATCAACAAATCCATATGACATATGAAAGTTTGAAGTTGGTCTTTTGTCGTTTCTGAAATACCTAGGTTTAAAAAAGGGGCAAAATCATGGCCTCTGTAAAATCCCAAACTTTGAGCAGCTCTAGATGTAACATGGTAAAACTGTCCTCCACTGCCACTTCAAAAATGGGTGTCATTTTTCTTGTCTTGATTTTCCCCCTTGTTTGTTGTGGGCCAATGGCCATGTTTTAATTAGTTGGCAGGTGTGAGGGGGCGGTGCTACCCATTTAAAAACCAACTGAAGCTTCTCTCTCCCTCAATCACGCTGTTCGTGCTCTGTCCAGGTCAGTTTTTTGTTATGAAACTGTGCTTAACATGACATGCGTGTAGTTCATTAATGTAAAATAGAAGATGTGGCACTTGTAACAGGCAACTTACTTTTGATTGTGACTACTAATAAGTTAGCCGCTCATTCACTCTGTTCATCCTCTGTCCAGCCCGGGGTCCAGGCCCGTCCGAAGACCAGTCGGACGCTCTGCCAAGTCGGGGTGGTGCACACTGGGGTCATGAAACTAGACGGGTGTCGAGTGCCTGGAGGCCAAGCTGCAGAGCGGGCCTGACTAAGCCTGGACCCAGGGCAAAAACCCACAACAGACATGTTCCGGTCTTGTTGGACTATTCCTTGTCAGTGCTCCACAATCCCCCAAACTAAATTTGGGCATTAAAACCCCTTAAACTTTGGATTTGTCCATGGTTTCCTTCATGGTTCTGTGGTGATTTACTGGTACCTGCGGGAAGGGTGTAGATCCTCAGTAGTTTGACCAAAATGAATGGCATTTTCAGAGTTTGTTCTAGAGATTGCATGGCATACATCATAGGATTCAATCTTGTATGTTGCAATTATAGCCTGCCTAATATTGAAAACATTGGGCATCATTTCAAATTAAGGACGCACTGATCCAGCATTTTTGATTCCGATACTTGGGGTTTGAATATCTACCGATACCATACCGATACTGTGAGATTTTCACTAAAGTAGCTTTGTAGATGACTTGTTTGTTGTTCATGCAAAGAAACTGTAGTGAATATGTAACAAGTGAAAAAGTGACTGGTCCTTGTTACATTAAAAAGTATGGTATGGGGGGAGATTATGGGGTGACACCAGGGGCGAGGCGAGGCCTTTCCCCTAAAAAATATTCAAGCACCTCTAAACATTTCATCCCTCAAAAAAAATAAAATAATTATGTACAATATATTGCTTCATTTATTGATATAATTTAATTTTGTTGGTTGATTTAATCAAACCAAAAATGCTTATTTACTAATACAAAATAAACCTCACCCCTCTTTACTAAATGGTTCTGTCCATAGCGCTACTGCAGGTGCTGTAGCTCCACCCCCTCCCCGGATCCTGCGCTCTGTCTTTCTCCCTGGATTAAACTGATGTTGGTTTCAACAGCTCATACGGAGAAAACAATGACCGTATGACCTGTGTGGAGTCTTTTAAAAGATTCTCCTCTTCTCAAGCTTTCAGACAATGTTTATTTTTTTACATTCCGTCTCATATTCACAGACTTGGGCCACCTGCAGCTGATGCACAGGCATGTCAGTCCATTCAATAGTGCGATTTAGCGCTATTGATAACCATTCAGTCATCACATAATCACACTGAAAATGATGCACCAACACTCACCAATGAACACAGACACGGCGCCACATGTTGGGCTCTTGACAGCCTCCACCACTTCCTGGAGCGACAGTGAATCAGAGCGCAGCCTGAACTCATCCCGGGGCTTGGGCCAATCAGATTGCTCCGTCATGATTATCCACCACTGAGGGGCGGGACCACAGCCACTTCGTCGCCGTCACTAAGTAACAATGGCTGATCGTCGTCGATGGCAACAAACTCCTGTCTCACGGCAAGCACCAGTGCCCCCTGCAGCTCCGACAGACTACGCACAAAAACACAATGAGATCTATAATCAAACTCTGCATGGGGCATTCTGGTGAATGTGGCAGCCATTTTGCGGTTGTCCGATTTGCGATCATCTAAAGCCGTGTCCCGACCAAACGCTTTTCGGGCTTCAAAAACGCTTGAAACGCCAGATTTGGAAGCTTGTTTATTGTGAAGTCGACACGTGTTACTTTGGTGTCACCAGAGACGATGCCCGTGACGCGCGTCAGTTGGAAGGATTGATTCCCCACGGTTCTCATGCACACTATTGCTGGTGCCCTCATATTCCTTCCTTCTCCTTTCTGCACTCCTTCATATATTTGTCCCAATGTACACTGTACCCTTGTTGGCCCTCTGCCCATGGATGTATAATAAGCCCAGGCTGCCCCCGCTTTTTTCTCTCCTTCGGTGAAGAGGTGAGAGGAAGGGGGGAGGGGGGCACAGCAAGTAGACAGCGGCACAGCGATATATTTCGTTACAATCAGGGCACTCACAGACTCACAGTGTGCTAAAATGGCAGTATGATTCATGTGAGAGCATAGACAGGATGTAAACGCTGTAATTATTATGTTATGAGGAGGGAATTGTGACGATAGTTGTTTCTCCCTTGTCCCGGCATCTTCCTGGATTCATTCAGGGAGCCTCTCTGATTGGTTGCTGCCAGTGCTTAATTTGATCCATCTCTGAGAAGAAATGGGATTATAGAAATGTATTAGGAAATTTAGCAATGTGTTTGGACCTCAACTATCTATTCAATTTACTTGCTCCTGCTTTCATTGTTTGTAATAAAAAAAAACAGGTATAGTTCCT
>OMNZ01090494.1:0-13426 GCA_900303255.1 Lesueurigobius sanzi | reverse complement strand
TTTGGGGGAACGCATTCCGGGAAATCGGAATTTTGAGCTTTATTGGATCCGGGAAATAAAATACTCCAACAGCTTTTAAATATGCAATTATTTTCCCCCATAAAATCCACCCAGTACACAAGTGTTCCTGAAAATCTGGATTTACAAATTAAAGGCACTATACCTGATTTTTACCTAGAAGAGGAATGAAATTTGTTTTGTCCTCCTTCAGTATACTGTAAACTCGAGACATTTGTAGAAATAATACTGTGCATTGAAATTTTATCAATTTCAAGAGTTTGCAGACTATTTTTCTGGTGTTTCTGTGACAATGGCCATAAAAAGTGACCCCGCTCGTTGTGAAATGTGCTTATAAACTCATCTCTGAGAAGAAATGGGATTATAGAAATGTATTAGGAAATTTAGCAATGTGTTTGGACCTCAACTATCTATTCAAATTTACTTGCTCCTGCTTTCATTGTTTGTAATAAAAAAATCAGGTATAGTTCCTTTAAGCACTGGTTGCTGCGCTGCGTCAAAGCTCCAAAAGTTCAACATTTTCAACTTTGGCGTCGGACGCTTGGAAAGCTTGGGACGTGCGTGGCAGACGCTCCAAACGTGAGAAAAGCTTGAAACGCACAGCTCAGGATGCCCATGACGCGCCGCACGATCTCTTGCTGCCCCTTGGTGTGCGTCTACCTTTCATTTTGAATGTAAACACGACTCCTATGAATCCCACGCCGCATTTGGTCGGGACACGGCTTAAAGCAAAAGTAAAAAACGGACAAAAGTATCCATGAATAAAAGTTGAAAATCAAATGGATGTTTAGTATGATATATTTAATATTGCCACGTCCATGGGAACTAGGGAACTTGTTTTCCTGAGATGGAAGGTCGTTGTTCCCAGTTGGTTTGTGTTCATGTGCATTTTATGTCGGAAAGTGGGGATCTATCCATCTAGCGATTTTCCAATTGGGGAAAACATTTTCCTCAGTTCCCCGAGGTCCACATGAACGCGGCATTTATCCTGGTTTGTGTTGCCATAGTAACACTATAGAGTACTGCACGTTGGCGAGGGTCAGACCTGGGATGGTGACGCTGAATCTCCGCCCACAGACCTCGGCCGCTTATCGGTGTCGTCACAGAAATAGACTCCTCCCTCAAACCGGCGAGGTCAGCGCTGCGAGCGAAGTACAGCACCTTTACCTGCAAGCGGAAAAAACAAAACATGATAATATTAGTTCCCCAGTGGCAGTATGGGATGGTTAGATGGTTTTTCATCACAGTGGCCTTTATGACGCTTCATGATAAAAAAAAATTTAGGGTGATAAGTGCGTTGCAATAGAGATAGTTCCAATAGCAGAGGGAAACATACTTTTTTTTGCCTGGAGCATCATAGGGGCTGCTGTGTACCCCCCATACAGCCACTGGGTCGCAAAAAAGATCAAATACGCACTAATATCAAGTTGTTTTCTGCATAAAAAGTTCCTTGAAGCACCTTTAATTTATACAATCTAAAATGCAGGGCACTCGGTCTTCTGTAGCCTACTGAGGTCTAGACAGAGGGTGCTTCCTACGCCTGTATTTCTCCCTAGATTTATTTCATTAGAAGTTTGTATTTTGTTTTTTCCAGACGGATTTTTCAATAACTAATTTCGAACATGATTTTTTTTTTTACTTTGAACTAAAAAAAAGAAGGCTAAATGTTATTTGTTACAGAAACAAAAACTGTCATAGTTCAGCATCTTTTCTGTGGCACAAATTAACTAAGGTCACATTTATAAAAAGATTGATCGATTAATCGTTTGGCTGCAAGAGCTGCATGGATTTTTAAAAAAAGTTTTTGCCACATGAAGCTTAAGTGACACCGTTTGTCTGTAGGATGATCTTAGTACAAGTTTCACAATATTTGAAGTAAGAGAGTTCTTTTATATTTCTAAACTGGATTTGGCAAGCTCAAGTGTGGGGCTCATTTTTCTCTGATTAGATAATGGTGTGAGATTTGTCTCATAGTTGAGGAGAAAGAGGTAAAATATTTACCAAAAAACGTATACTGCTACCTTTAGAGACAATATTGAGTATTAAAAAAATACATTTTTAATTCCCAATTTCTGAAATAGCTTGTTTGCCATAGTTTCCAGTTGCATTTTTCAGTTAGAACAGCAGACGGTGGGACGAATTCTTGTTACAGCTGCTTGGTTTTGGCAAAACCAAGGCAACCAAGCTATTTCAGAAATTGGGAATTCTTTCTCTGTTTAAGTCAGTATGTGCCAGAAATGATTAATCAATTACTGAATAGTTAACAACTATTTCAATAATCGATTAGTTGTTGATTAATCGATTAGTTGGCAGTGACGTTCCTATTAAAGATGGACCTGGTGGTTTTCACCTAATCCTCACAAATAATAATAACCCTCAAGGGAAACTCCCACAGTTATATAATATAGAGAACGTTATATCGGCCCCTGCTCAGTCTGAGATTTCAGTATAGGGTGACCTTGGTTGTACTGCACTGCCATTCAGAACTCCCACCAATTTAGATAATGTTTCACTTTTTCAATGTTGAGTAAGTGAGCTTTACAAAATCATGAGATAAGTCAGTTTGCAAATACAGCCACCAAATTATCATCATTGCAATATCCACGTCACATGAAGCCACGATTCATTGCAAAAATTCATTGCAAAATCTTTTGCACACAGCCTAATAATAATATAATAAAACAACACATGTAGAAAACATGCAAAAGTGCAGTTTTCATGGTAATGACTTATTCTTGTTTTGACACCCTTTGATGAAGAATTGATACTTTTAAAGTTTATGGAATGTACTATGTTGAAATGGTTTGGTAAAATATCACAATGAAATAGTCCACATTATACAAACAATTACCAAAATCACTTTATAAAGTACAATGCTGGGTGTCCAAACTTTCTGTGTTTGAATATTTTGTGTTTTGGGTCCTAATGAAGTTTTTAGTCTGTTCCAACCACGACAACAACACGACAGGACTAAAGCAAGACTGAACCAGCTTCAGGGCTAAAGCAGGACTGAACCAGGACTAAACCAAGTAAAAACCAGACCGAAAGCACGGCTGAACTAGGACCCAGGTCGACCCTCCTCATTGCACGGCTCGGAATGGCCTCACCTGTGCCGCGTTCATGGGTCCACAGCTGCATGCGCTCCGACGGGTGAGCAGAGCGAGGTCACGAGGGCTGCACGGACACGGTTTGTTTATATGTGCGTCATCACGTCCTGTGCGCGGTACTTCTTCTTCTACAGAGAGAGGGAGGTGTGGGCACGTGGGCGCCATGTGGAGGAGAGGATCCAAGTGCATGTCCAGAAAGTAACTTATATGAAACAAATCAACACAATAATCAAAGAGGTCTGAGAGGATTTGCTGCTTTGCGGCCTTATTGCAGAATTGCAAGAACTCATTTAAATACATTTGGAACAAAGATTTGACCATTAAAAAAATACACCTTTTAATAAGTTATTTGACTCACAGTACACAAGAATTATAGATAAGATCCCTTTTTTTCCTCCCAACAATACTTCATATTTAACATCTTTGTACTGTGACTATCTATGCTCTGAGTAGAATGTTCTAATGAGCAGAAAATAAATGTCCATTATTATGCACATAATCAACAAATTAAAAAAAACTACAAGTTTGAATTGAATAATCTTAATTGTCATTGCAACAAGTACAACGATTTTTTTTTAGTCCAGTTGGTGTATTCCAAAAAAAAATGACACATGCACACACTCATCAGTGTATCCCTATGGTCGGTTACATTTGACAGCATTCAGTGTGGCAACTGCACTTGGATAAAACTGTTCTTAAATCTATTTGTCCTGGTCTTAATGGACCTGTGCCTACTGCCTGAATGTAATTGAAAGAGGGAGTGTCCTGGATGTGAGGTGTCCCTGATGATGGTTTGGGCCTTTTTGAAGCAACCTTTAAGCTGTTGACAAGTTACACCAATAGTTGTTTAATCTCTGTAAAATAACTTACATCGACTAAAACATATTAAAATTCAATAAATGGTCACATATTTTAAAAGCAGAAAGTAAACAAACCGGCTTTTATTTTTGTTTATAGCGACAAAATTATGAATCAATGAATAAAAATGTATTAAAAATCACAAGAACATAACTTTTACAGTATGTTACATAAAAATGAACACATTTTGGACCATGTTCGGCATTAGTTACTGTGGCTCTTCCTCAACTGCTTCAGTCTCAGGTTTGTTGAAAGGGTTTCTGAGCTCCAGGAGTTGGTTTATTTTGAGGTAAACTTCACAGTCATGAGCAAAGTCATTTCTCTGCAGAGGAAAAATAACATTGAGGATATTAGATTAAATTGATTACAGTTTTTTAAGACAAAGAGTTTGACAAACTGACGTTTAAACACAGACGGAGCAGTCCTCCCTCTGACTGCTGCCCCACAGCTGTGAGGAACAAAGGCAACGACTTCTCTGTTATCGCATTTCCTACACACAAAAACAAGTTTATAAGATTATTAGGATTATTACTATATTAATATTTCCCCATAATAATCTAAATCAGGGATAAACAACGTCAGGCCGTGGCCAGATTCAGCCCTCCACCATGGCCCCTCAGATAGTTTTGAGAAATATGACTTAATAATCCCCCAAAATACAGAAAATATTACAAATTCTTTAAAATTTTCCATTGGGTGGGCTCTCAGAATCCCTCTGTTTAGTTAATATGTCAATACTGTTTAATATTGACTTGTTTTGTGTTTGTACCGACCTCTGAGATGACTCCTGTTGTGATATTGGGCGTTAAAAACTGATTGATTGATTGATTATCATTTGTAGAAGACATTGATTAAAATTGGGTAAAATTGTGGAAGCTTGGCCCTCCATTAGCTAGAAAGAATATAGGCCCATGATACAGACTTGCCTACCACTGATCTATATAGTAATACTAATAACTGCCATTGGTGGTCATACAGTATTTACAGTATATAGTGCTTTCCTACCTGCTTTAGGCTCAAAGCACTGTACATCAAGGAACCACTCACACATTCACACTGTCATTCATACACCATTGTTCGCAAAGACTGGAGGCTCAAGGTGGTGAAGTGTCTTGCCCAAGGACACTCCAACAGTGTGCACCTGCAGGATTCGAACCACTAACCCTCCAGTTACAAGACAGACCGACACTTTCATCCTCCTTCCCTATAGGCCTATTTTTATCTGAATATTTCTTAATGCACATGAACACTACCTCCCACAAAAAGACACTGCACAAACGACCTGCCAGACTCAGGTACATGAGGGTGGTGTTTCCGGACAGAAACACTTGTCCGTCCCTGCACTGCACCAGAGGGTCCAGCAGGGGGCTCACTACCTCCTCTTTACCCTGGTACATGGGAACAACAGCAAAACATTAGAGACAAAAACAAATGTACCGAAAGGTTCACTTTTGACACAAACCTCGACCAGTTTAAGTGATTTCTCCTGCACAAATGAACATGAGTAAATTAAATATTACAGATATGTGTCCAATATTTAATTCCAAACCTCTGGTACATCTGTAGGAGTTTGTCTCTTCTTGCCTCCTTTGGCCGAAGGTCCTCTTTCGGAAGCTACAAAGATTTAATTGGATGCATGAAATAATTAATGATCATTACATTTTAAAATAATGGAGTTTGTGCGTGTAATTTCATTTCATTTAAGCAGCTTAATGCAGCAAATGTAACTAATTTGTTTCATTTTGTTTTGGAACAGGGGTAAATTTGGATATTCAAATAGAAAATTGAACAATGAATAAAATTTCAAGAAAAAAATAAAATAATAATAAGTGAAAATTGGTAAAGAAATTGGTAAAATTTGGCTTCTAACTTAATGCGTTTTAATTCATGTTTTTAAATGATTATTTTCAATTAACTAATGATGTGAAAAAAAAATAGAGAATATTATTTGCAAAAAATAATTATATTTAATACAGGTTGGAAAACGTGATGCTCCTCAATGGCATTCAAAGCCATAATGTTTGCACAATTCATTCAATTACTTGTAAACTCATACCCTGAAATAAATAAATAACATTATGTCTACAAATGCTTTGTGTTTTTGCAAATATCTGATTGTATATCTTATTTGTTTATAAATTATACCTTTTTGATTCTTTTGTGCACCCTTCTTTACATTTTCTTTCTTGGCAGCACCTTTTTCTGGCTTCTCCTCTTTTTTAGCCATTTCCTGTGAAAGAACATACATATAGCATCATAAGTGGTTCATAACTGTTTTTGTTTTATATATGAGATGTAGCTGCTTACTTTCTTCTTGACATGGAGTTTAGCGTCTGGTTTAGTGCTTTTTGCTTCCTGTTCTTCGTTAGGTTGGTCAGTGTCCGCCTCAGAATTCTGAAAGGCAGATGGTGTGCTACACATAACACTGCGTGATTCAAATGTGTAATCCTGTCTCAGATTGTTTGTACAATGTATAACATAAAAAGGCAATGTGTGCAGCTTTTCAAATTGCTTTTTAAAATCTCAAAATTAAAAAAACAAATGTAGCACTGGAGTAAAATAACGTTTACAATATAAAAGAGAATAGCACACTCACCAAACCCAATTTTTCAGCTTCCTTGTAGAAAAGCAGTTTCCTTCTCTCCACAACTTCTTCATGAGTCAGAGGAAACTCTCCCAGCACCTGAAACAACCTTCTTGTTAGACAACTCGCACAACTGCACCGTTACGATCAGAGGTGCGTAGGAAGCGATGGACATAGGGGCATGGCTTCCTCTACTTCAGTGTGGAGTAATGAGAGCTCAGTCATGTCATGCTTATTGTGGTGTAGAAAGCTTACATGTCTTCAAAACCATTGAAACCCTGTATGGCTCCTACATTGCTAGTCGTTTGGCTATGTTGTTGGAGCCAGCGCCCCTATTTAGAAGTGAACACTAGTGGTGTGTTTGTGAGTGCGAGTGTGGGACAATGGATGGAAATTCGCCCATGGCTACAATCCGCAGTGGCGTGTTTACATGCATGAGTCCCATGTGTGTTCATTACCATGCACTGTCCCAACCAAATACACAATAGGACGATGTAGCATGTGTTAAGACACATTGAGGAAACAATGACAAGCCTATGTCCAATAGACCCTTTCATTATTTGTAAACATTCCGGGCTTAGCTGGAGGCGGGAAGGTAGATCCCTATCTATTTCCATTGTAGCTGTTGTCATAGTAACGATAAACAAATGTCTAACTGTTGTTGTAAATATCAGATAAAACCTTATTTTAGAGTCTCAAATGTCATTCCTCTTGTTCTTGCACCTTAAGCCACAACAGGACTTAAAACAGGACCAAAATGTTTCAGTGGAAAATTCATTAGAGCAAGGAACTTCTGGTCCAGCCCACACTTCCTTAGGGCTTCAGGAAGAAGTAGGCTACCATTAGTCCATTGTTGATTTACTTACTCTTTACTTACTTACTTGGGTGAATGTACTTGGGTAAAAGTAACTGATTACTACACTCCTCTGACAATAATGCATCAAGAGCAGCTCTGTACAAGTTAAAGCTCTTATATAAATACAAACCTTTGAAAATTGAGCAGCCCCTGAGTCTCCGATGCGATTGTTGGTCAGCGAGAGATAGAGTAAGGTACGGTTCAGACGCAGCCCCTTTACATAGTAAAAACAGACAAAAAACATACACTTTTAAGGGGAGACACTGCAGACAAGACTCTTTTTTTATTTTCAAGTTTGGGGCAGTTTTCTCTCTCAACATACTATGAGTTTCACCTTTTATGTAATTATTGCACTGATTCAACGTTTCTACTTTAGGACTATGTGGGAAATTGTAACGTCAATGACTATTTTCTCAAAATGTATTTTTCTCACATTGTGGCGACAACATCTCCACTTTAGACTCCTAACTTTCCAGTCTTGGACAATACTTTGATGGTTTGTTCAGAGAGGTTTTCAATATTTAATTCCTAGCCTGATTTATTGAGTTTTGAACCCCCAAAAACAAGGTGACATTTTTTTACAGATTTATTCACTAATAACTGGTTTAGGTCAGATGACCTGAGGAAGATCCACTTGGATCGAAACGTTGTCTGATTAATAAATGCAGTGCAGTAAGTGTGCAGGATTTTGAAATTTTTTCATTTTATTGTTTGAAATAAATTCGGATTATTGATTATCTTTGTATTTATTTAAAAATGTATTCTATTTGTTATTGATTGTTCATTGTTCGCTATTGATTAATGTTGTTATTATTTATTGATTGAAGTTATGATAGAATATAGATCACCATTGTAATTGTTTTATTAAGTGTATCTATATAATTTGTTCATTGATTGTTGTTCAATGTTATTGTTAATATACATGTTTATTCAATAAAAAAAAAAAGAAGCAAGCACAGTCTCCATTTTTAAGACTAGGCTCAAAACGTTTCTTTTCAAAATAGCTTACAGTCAGGTTAAGCTAGGCTCAGAACTAAACCTACAGCATAAGCCAGGCTGCTATAGGAGCTATAATGCTGGGGGAAGTACGGTACATTGAGTCCTATCCTCTTGTCGTTCTTACTGTATAAATTATGTTGCAATATTTAGTTCTACTAAGCTCAGTCTGTTCATTGCTTTTCACATTGTGTCCTTTTTCTCTGTCCCACCCCTGTCCATCTGCGGACGGGGAGTTTGGGAGTGGGGTAGCTCCCAGCTGTTGAAGATACGGTGGACTGCGACCTCAGGATTGAACAACAGCTGTCGCCGTAGTGTGACGCCACGGGGCTTGGCGGCGGTGGCCTCTGCAGCTCTGGCTGGACACAATTATGGGAATCGTCGGCCTGGGAACTATCTGGCCCATCCGTCCATAGGAGTGGATCCCTTCCCCATTGTGTTTCTCCTCGAGGTTTCTCCGTTTTGTCCCACGTGGTTTTGAGTTTTTTGCCGCGGGGGAGCCGTCTAAGAATGTGGAATACCCCAGGCTGACAGTTCATTTGTTTGATGTTTGTTTGATATTGACTTGTTTTGTGTTTGTACAGACCTCTGAGACGACTCCTGTTGTGATATTGGGTGTTACAAAAAGTGATTGATTGATAAAATGCCTTATCTTTAGAAGAACATTAAAGAACATTAACCTTGCAATACATTTTCTCCTCTTATTTATGTCAGTAATATATATCTAAATCTTCAAAATGATATCACACAATTTAAAATAGTACCCTATTCACCCGCAGTGTCCCTCCTTAAAAAAGTAAGTAGTAAGACAGAATATGGCAAATCTTAACTTTGTGGATCTTGTAATCTTAGCCTTCACCTGTGCGAGATAAGCAGCGCCTGTGTCTCCAATATGATTGAAGGCGAGGTTGAGAAACTGAAGGTTTTTGTTGGACGTTTTGGGTGTTGACAATGCGGAGCCGATCAGACGTGCCCCTTCGTCCTCGATCCCGTTACTCCTCAGGAACAGTCGAGTAATGCTGAACGAGGTACAGCTCATTTAGGCCATGTCCACACGTACCCAGATATCTTTACAAACGTATAGGTACAGTCGGCAATGTGTCATACTAGGGGGCGTGGCCTAGTCAGGGGGAAAGAAAGCTTGTTATGGAATCACTATTTTCACTTTTTTTGGGATATTTTCTGGTGGACTAAAAGCATATTTACCACAATCATTCGGCAGTTAGAACAGCGGTTGGTGGGACATATTTCTGTTACAGCTGCTGAGTTTTGCATTAAAGCGCTGCTAATAATGTGAACGTCAGAAAAAGGAAAAAGGAATATATTGTACCTTAAAAAAACCTACCTCACCATCAAAGCTCGAATGTGAGCTCAGTTTTTGTGCTGAATATTACTTTTCTTTACTGCCGTTCACGCGCAAAACTAAGCAGCTGTAACAGGAATTTGTCCCACCGACCCTTTGTTCTAACTGCCGAATGCTACTGGAAACCATAGCAATTCACAAATTGGGAATTACAGAAATCAAAGCCAAGTCAGACCTGCAGTTTGACCATAAACACAAGACGGCGAAGCCCATTGGGAGTTCCAGAATAAGGTGAATAATAAGATAAAACGTTGGACTACTGTATATAATTAAACTAATCCCAAAGAGAATACAAATATTACACCACTGCTTTAAATGGTTTGGGTGCAAGGGTTTCCGTGTGCATCGTGCAGTTTTAAACCAGGAAGGTAGGATAACTCCAGGCTACAGCTGCTTAGTTTTGCATTTAAGCGCAGCTAACAATGTGAACGGCAATAAAGGAAAGGATATTTCAGCACCAAAATGTCCCTCACTTCATTCAGATTCAAGATTCAAGATTTTATTGTCATTGTCACAACGAAATTACATTTAGAGCATCAGTCAGTCGGTGTAACAATGATGTGGGTGTCTTCTAAAAGTGCAGGTATACAGAATGTAAACATGTACACATTAGCACATAGAAATGTAAACAAATACAAAAGGAGTAGTGGAGAAAAAGACGGCTAGGGCTCTGTGGGAGGTAGGATATCAATTAATTAACAGTAACAGGAATATAGGAGTATAGATGTGATGAAAAGATGTGTCATAGCTTTGATGATAAGGTAAGTTTTGGTGCTGTATATTCCTTTCCTTTACTGCCGTTCACATTGTTAGCAGCGCTTTCATGCAAAGCTAAGCAGCTGGAGCCTGGAGCTGTCCTACCTTCCATGTTAACAGCCGAATGCACATTGAAACCATAACAGCCAAGTGAATATAGAAACTGGCAATTGATGAAGTGCAGTAACTTACACACTGTCCTCATTGAGAAGGAGGTGGTAGGAGTGGTTTGGCAGTGGGTTTCCATCCAAATACACATATCTAAGACAAAGAGCAATAAATATAGTATCAATGAGCTACGCAAAATGATTCATATAGTACTTTCAAGTGGTTACAGGCTTCAAAATAATGTTATCTGAATTCTGAAAATATTTTATAACCGTCTCCAAAATATGTTGCGATTTGTTTAACAATACAAACAAACACTTGTGTATAACATAGTTGTCTCACCTAAGACTGCAGCCAAGTGACACGGTGCTTGAAAGTAACATTACCGTTGAATCAGTTAGGCCGGCTTGCCAAAAGCTACAAAAACAAACAAACATTCAATTTCATAACAGTTACAGCCATGTCTGTCAAGTAATGTACAGTGTGTTTCATAAATACTTACTAAAGGCTCTGAAGTCTGCGCAAGTGCGGAAGCATCTTGGTCAAAACTTGGACAATCTTCTCATGTACTGTCCATCCTGCTTTCACAAGGATACACAGTATTTACAGTTTGTACTGTGACCAGTGGTGGGCATAGTACTTAATTTCATTACTTCAGTAAAAGTGTACTGGTTTAATATTACTCCAATGAAAGTGAAAGTTGCCAGATGAAAAATGTAACTAAATTAAAGTACTGAAGTATTTGCTTTATAAAGTATTAGAAGAAAAGTGTTGTGAATCATAACTTTGCGGCTTCAAAAACATGAAACATACAATACTTTTGATAAACTATTTGAGTCTTTTCCTCTTTTTGGTCATTTATACTCGCAGATACAGTATAAATGACCAAAGAATAGGAAAAATAACAATACTGTATATTCATACACTCCAAAAGTTAATTTACAAGTACAATTTTCTTGAAATACTGTAAGTATATAGCCTGGCCAGCCATCCTGCTTTCTTCCATACACATCTTTGCAAAGAATAGGAAAAGCGTGTAGGATGGTTGGCCAGGCTAGTAAGTATATGACCTTGATTTGAGTTGGAAAGTGAAATTGTCTACCAATGGAACAAGTATTTTCCCAGTCAATCTAAATTTATTTTTTTTGTAAAGAAATTAGGTACTTTTTCTAACTTTAAGTTTAAAAATCCTTGTTCCATTGGCAGATTTCTTTACTTGGCAAGTCGAAATGACTCAAAATAAGGACAAATATTCTGAATTTGTGCAAATTCAACTTATCAAGAGATTTTTTGCAGTGTACAAAATGAGTAAACACTTGCAGGACAAACCATTGTATGGTGTCATTGAATACTACATCTGCACAGCACCACCTTCTGTTCCGGAGTGGACATGATAATCCTCTTAAATCAGAGAAAAAACCATGACGCGACCAACCCGTCTGCACTCCGTAAGTGACGAGTTTTTTTAAACAAATGTAGTGGAGTAAAAGTATTAAGTTGTCAACAAAAATACTACTCAAGTAAAGTAGAGATCCTAAAAAACTCTACTATTTACTTTGTTAATGCCCACCTGTGATTGTGACATCATATGAATGAGTAAAAATTCATACCCATTATCTTAATGGTCTTTGCGCTGAGTGGATTTTCATTCACAAGTTCAACACTGAGGTAGGGTTTTGACCACACGCTTGCAGTGTGAGGTTCCTTTCCCTCTGTGGACAGGCAATAGTTTTGAATGAGACTTCTATTTTGTCAACATCGGACAAACAGCCCGAGCTTCCTTAAATGTACAACAAACATAGTGACATAAAAAACACAAACAGAACCATACTCGGGACATGTGTCGCTAAATGCTTCCAGGAGGGTCTTGCTTCTCGGCATATTCAGAAAACCACAAATTAGTGTAGACCTCACACAGTAGCATACAAGTGATTTCTAGCAACATTTAAGTTTAATACTGTATATTCCCTGTCTACTCTCCCTCAGTTTAAAAATAATAGTTTAAATGGGGTACACCTTTTACCTTCAGCCTCTCCCCCCTCAGTTTCCAAACTTTTACTGAAGACAAGAGGGACTTTCTTAATATCCAAAAGAGCACAAAGTTTGGGGAAGTCCACCTGGATATTGCCCGTGCACTGATAAGCATCTGTAAGATAATTATGGCTTTTGAGTTTGATGAACACACAAGATCTGTTCCGTGGTATTCTGAATAATAACCGCTATAGTTACTCACCAAAGGTCGGACAAACCGCCTCTTCACCGGGGGACTGTCCTGAGAAAAATAAAGAATAGGTTGCGTTCCTGTGACATCACAACATTCTAAAGAGACTATTGGTTGTTTTCACATTCTAGAATTCTATTTCAGCTGGGGGTCAGGTGCCAATACAACTCTATGGGAGAAAAACAGTTTTTGAAGGAAATTTCCAAAGTGAAAATTGACAAACCTTGTACTTAATCAATCAATCAATCAATCAATTTATTTTTGTAACGCCCAATATCACAACAGAAGTCATCTCAAAGGTCGGTGATTTGATCAGTATTTGATAGTGATGTGATTCACAAACCTGACATATTATTCCTATGGCTGAACGTCCTTTCTACTGGCCAACATCACACACATGTTTCTGAATATTTCCTCCACCTTTATGAGAAAATAATTCGACAATAGTTCATATGTGCTGACAGAGAAAACATTGAACTTTGTCGCTGGCTAGTGCAAGAGTGTATCAGCCTATGGTGTTTCTCAATCGCAAGGTACCTTGCCTTGCCTTGGTGAAATG
>OMNZ01090492.1:0-12776 GCA_900303255.1 Lesueurigobius sanzi | reverse complement strand
ACCGCCAACACTGCTTACATTACATAATTTCAGTGGAGGCTCGTAAAAACGGTTTATGGAGTGAGTTTAAATGTTTACGTGTGAATTATAAGCTATTGCAAAGCACTTTCGTGGTATTGAACCATATATACTGTGAATTTGATTTTGCCAAAGTGCAGCTGTAAACTGTCACCAAATAACTGCACATCTTCAAGTTACACATGTAGGTAACAGGCTGCACCTTCTGCCAATAAAATACCACATGCAGACAGATACCAGCATGACCCCACTTGATCACCTTAGACACCACTCTGTAAATGTTTAACTTTGCCTGGATGGGGTCAGAAAACACAAGCGCACAATAAAAGCAACCTGTGGAGAAAGCTGTTTACATTAGCACAGTATCTTTAACAGCTCACACACTATAGAGAGTTGCTGAACTTGAATTAATTAGCGGAAAACTGCTGCTGAGCCGAGTCCTCGCTTGCTACAACAAAAAGGGGTAGACAAGGACACTCTTCCTGCTAAAAAATAGGTAACCAACAACTCAACTTTCCCTTTTAGACTAATTCTGTTTGGTTTTAGACATCACAACAAACTGGAGTCCTACTTTGAGTACCAGTATGTTGTTTTTTTTTGGAAGCCTATTCATAATAGGTTTTGGGGGAAAATTTTAAAAGCAAATTATCTGAACCCTCATAAAAATGATTTAGCCATGTGTTTCTTTGGTTGAATTAGATCTTCTTGTTGACTGAGAACATAGCCAATGTTACAGAAAGCTGCGTAGAATAAAGTAATAATCTAAAATTAGTACAAAAATGACTCAAGGCAATTATGCTAGGAGGCTGACAATTTGTAGAGAACTTCAGATCAAGTTAGGCCCTCTGGTTGTGTTGTCACTAGAGTTGGGCACCATTATAACAATATGAGTCAACTGAAAACCAGAAAGACAAAAAATATGAATTGTTTTGTACTGCCTGAACAAGTCAACGATTAGAAATAAACACATTCATTCATAAAAAGGTGGATTCAATCTTGAGCAAAAGTAGCAACAATTTTGCACAATTGCCACATATTTATTAAAAATCAAATGAGCAATCCCTATAATCGAATAATCAAGTTGATAAATGTTCACCTATGGCAACATTTTAATAACATTTCTCAGTTCACTTGGGCATTGCTGTAATGTATCCTTTGCTGGCAGATGTGTAACCAGTCCATTCAGATCATATTCCCTCATTATACTCGACTAGCAGCCGAGCCACGGGTCTTCTCTGTTCGTCCTGGAGATGAAGGCAATCTTTCGGCCCATTTCTGCGTGATAGATTCTTCTGCAGTTCTCAAAGTTCTTTCTTATCCGTTCCCGACAGGGCTTCTCGTAGTAACGCTTCCGTTTCACGGTGTCAATAATCCCATCTTGGGTCAGGACCCTGAAGAAAGCACAGAAAATATCATGTTGTCAGTGTATCTTTCGTTGGTTAGAACAGGCCCTGCAAGGCACATTTAGGAGCCACATTCATTGTTGGAGCTATTCTGACAGCATGCCCACCAACAGTGGTGGAAACTGGAAAGTAACAAAAAGTACAAGTAAAAAGAACAAATTATAGGTACTTTTACTTTACTTAAGTACATTTTATGATGAGTACTTTTTTACTTTTACTTCACTACATCTTAGAGCCTGTATCTGTACTTTGTACTTTACAACATTTTTAAAAATCGGGTTAAAAGTATTTTATTTTCAAAGTGACCTCTCTACGACAAACTGGTTTAGTCCCAGTTTAGACTTGGTTTAGTGGTTTACTCGTTTAGACCTGGTTTAAACCTAGTTTAGACCTTGTTTAGACCAGAGTTAGACCTGGTATAGACCCAAGTTAGTAGTTTATTTGTTTAGTGCTGGTTTAGTGCTGGTTTAGTCCTGGTTTATTCCTCGTTAAGTCCTGGTTAAGTCCTGGTTTAGACATGGTTTAGACCTGAGATATTGGTTTACTCGTTTAGTCCTGGTTCAAACCTAGTTTAGTCCTGGTATAGTCCTGGTATAGACCCGGTTTAGTTCTGGTTTGTTTCAAAGGATGAAAAAAATCCTGCATTTGTCTACTTTTACTTTTTACTTATAAAGTACATTTTACAGTGAATACTTTTATACTTTTAAGTGGAAATTTGAGTAAATTCTTGGTCCTGTATCTGCACTTATTTTGAGCACTTCTTCCACCTCTGCCCACCAACATCCACATTTTTTCTGCATTCTTCATTGGTACACATGTATATTTTAAATGTATTCCATATAATGTCCACACATTGAAGCCCATGCACAGTAGGTAGTAGCGAGACAATTTATAAAACCGCCAACTAACTTTAAGCTATTATTTTGTGGTAGTAGAATAACAAGGTCATAGATATTGCAAGTCACTGTTGTTAAAAAAGAGATAAATGAAGCAACGTTCACAATCGTGATCATTGAAGGACGCATGCTTGGTGTTATGACATTCAGATGAGCACGAAAGACAGCGCCGCGTTTTGGCCATATAACTCACCACGTGTTTAATATACCTCTGATATAATAATATTTGTAACGATCCCAAAAGCTCTGACCTGTTCAAATTCTTGTATGCAGCGTCTACGTTCCCCTCTTGGACCATCACTGTCCGAGCGATGAAGCGGAGATGTTTCGCCATGATGGACCCGGTGCTCACGGTAATTATGACCGACTGGGAACAAAAAACAAAAAAAAGAATGAATGGTTCCGGTGTTATGCCGAAAAGAACTCCGATTTTGCCTTTCTTTCAAATTAATATAAGATTCTTTCTTTATTTCTTGTATAGATAATGAGTTATGACATTCCCCCCTGATATAGGTTATTAATATTATTTGGAATTGCGAAATCTGGCAACCAGTCCGTACGGTCTCTTCCTGTAGCCAAAGGTAATCTATGTTTTTTTAACACATTTAAGACGTAACAACGCTCAACAAGAATACAATACATGAGGCCAGATATTAAACATTATGTAAATATTAATTTATCCCTGCTGGCCCTTGCACAAAATGTACGCTAGATGTCGCTTTTATGCTCGAATAAATTCTTATGAAATGTATCTTTCGTGTTAGACATGCAAATTATGTGTCGTCATCTGGCGAAGTGTTTTAATAGCAACACTTTTAGTTAGATTGTATGAACTGTTGCCTACTCATATCTCCATCATTACTCAGATGCATTTGAAATGGTAAGATCTTAAAATAAAAAGTGTCTAATCTAAACATCAAAGCACTTCTCAGACTTTTTCAAGAATAACTTTGAATACACCTAAATACACATGTTTGTTTATTTTTTGAAGTTACATTACATTAGAGATCATTTACTGTACTAGGCCTTTACTAGGCCAAGACACAAGGTCTTTGCAATGTGAAATGTATTTTATTTATAATTCATTTTATGTTTGGTGTTTTTCTAGTTCAGACATTGTTTGCACCCAGTTTAGAAATACTGTAATTTAGTTCTATTTAAGTCTATTGGCCAACCTTTGCACATAGCACAAACAGTAGCACAAATCTTTATTATAGACACACCTGTTCTTGCTGGCTTTTGGTACCAATTAATGAGGCGTCCTGGCATTGTTGTAATTGTTGTAAGTGGAAATTCTGTCTTTGTATTGATTTTGCTTGATTGTTTTTACTGGTTGGTAAGCTTTGGCTGTTTTAAATGTGCTCTATAAATAAAGTTGAATCGATTTGATATTTTTTTGACCCTTTTGGTAGTATGCTTAGTCCTGAATTGATCTTGATGCAGGCCTGATATACAGTAGTAGAAGAAAATATATCATCAGGTGGTACTTTGGGTGAAAATTTTGAGAACCACGTGTAATACATTGTTGACTACAGGTTTTCATTCCACATGGCTCGAAGCACATTGGTCAAACAGGTGCATCAGTATCCAGTTGCTTTCTTTCATCTTACCTATTATGTCCTTTTATTGTGATCTTTGTGCTGCTCCAAGGAACATACCTGTCCGAGGTCAAGCAGCGGCCAATCCCTGTCTGAATCACACCGTAAATTGCATTTGAATGTGCTTTTATTTGTTTTCTTTGTATGAAATAGCTCATTCCCATGTTACTGTAACCCTATAGCTTACTGTATCTTGTGTATGGTGCCACAGGGAGGAATGCAGATAACATCACTGCTGCTTTTGTTTGGGGAATTCACAGCATCGTGTTTCGAGGGTCATCTTCTATGATCCCGGCCTGTTGATGTCTTGTTGGCGCAGTTTACTAGAGAATATGTGCACAAGGTAAGAAGCAGAAAGAGTCTAATGAATCAATTATGTTGTTTTAAAGATTTTTTTGTGTGGTTTTGAACAGTTGAAATAGTGGGTTTTCTTGATGTTGGAGAGGGCTTAAAATGGTGAACCTCTTTTGTCAGTCAATGGCAGGAAATTCACACTTATAAATCCCAGTATCACTAACACTCTTTCAAACACATGCAATGTCCAAACAACGTAAATTCATCCTTCCTAAACTCCACATTTTAGCGACAGGTGGAAGGGTCTGAGTCAGAGAGTCACGCCACGGGGGAAAGGGTCCCGGCGACGGGTCGTTCTGAAACAAGGGAGAGAAAGGGGTACACAATGTGAATAGCAATGAACAGATACAGTACAAATATGGCCCAATCCAGGAAATGTTGCTGATTTGGCCCTCATGTGATCAGATAGGAGAAACTCAGAATTACTTAACACACTTCAATTTATTGAAAGCCCTATATTTTGGCATAATGAAAACCTTGATTCAAGTCACTAACTCCAAAGGGGTTTTAAAACATAATTTTTCTTGTAACAACGTGATTCACCCATATATCATTTATACAAGAAGAACAAAAAAGGGCTCAGTGTGCTGTATTTGCGTCATTGCTCATAAGGCAGCCTAAGATAACTATTGCCTACCCCCTTTCATATGGAAAACATTTACAGTACGTATAGACAGCAGATGAATATGCCATATACAGATTTATTTGTCAATGGCACTTATCTGTTTTTGCAAATTAGCTCTTCATATTCTGTTATGTAATTTGAATGACATTTTGCGTAATGTTACATTAAAATTAGTAGGAGAAAGGACAGAGGAGCCCTTAGTATCCTGACAGGGATGGTGGCGCAAGTAGTAGAGCGGGTCGTCTTGTAATCGGAGGGTTAGCGGTCAGATCCACGCAGGTGCACACTGTCGTTGTGTCCTTGGGCAAGACACTTCACCCACCTTGCCTCCAGTGTCTGTGTACACTGGTGTATGAATGAGAGTGTGAATGGGTGAGTGGATCCTTGATGTAAAGCGGTTTGAGTGCCTAAAGCAGGTAGAAAAGCGCTACATAAATGTGACCATTTACCATTTGATAATTGCAAATACCAATCACTGCCAATGACCATCAGTCACATTTGGTTACAATTAATGGATTTATTAATTAAATATTCCTTAGAAATATTTAGGACTCACTGTGTTACAGCCTGCCCCCTCCTTGTTGGCACCGCCATCCCCAGAATGATGTGTAAATCCTATTGTTGCAAAAGCAATATAAAGCCAGGTCGTACTGTAGTTGGGTGAATGGGCGCCGCTCGGCCCCTGAGTGTAAGTGTGGCGTAGTTAAAATGCCAGGGCATAGTTTGGGCCAGTGGGATCATCAGGGCCAGCCCAGCGGTTCAAAAATCAGGGTGTGAGCTGGGCCAGCAAGGAGCAGGTTTATGGTCGGTGGCTTATCGCTTAACACTTAACATGTAGGCCTGACTGGATGGAGTTTCTTTTCAGTCTGTGTGGAGATTGCATGGTTTCCATGTCCGTCCATGTCCGTCCTGACTCCCTTATCACAGAGGTTCTCAAACTTTCCACACCAAGTACCACCTTGTAAAATATTTCACCTAATAAGTACCACAAGACCTAGATCAAAATCAATTCAAGACTAAATTGGACTAAATATTGTCTCAATTGTGTGTAACCCACGTATAAACCAAACCTACCAAAGCATGAATGAAATCTAAAAGTAACAATGACCCTGAGAATACCCTGAGAGTAGCCTACGAATCTCCCACACAGCAAAAAGTACATTTCTAGATTAGTTTAAATGACTCAAATTCAGAATATTTATCTAAATTTAAGATGTTTTGACAGGTTAATATTTAGTTGCTCATTTGATTCTAACTTATAGCTTCGTATTTGCCAATGGGGTAAGAAAATTGTCTCATTGACAGTTTTATTTTCTTATTCCAAGTGACATCACCTTAGAATCAGTCAGAAATGTTATGAAACAAGCCAAATAATCTAGATGGCAGTATTAAATAGTAGTCTAATCTTGTCAAAACTGCTCCAAACAAAGCACATCACAAATCAAGTAATTTAAACCCATGGCTTTACCACTACTTTTATGCTCAATCCGGGGCTAGGATTCCCCTGAAAAAGAGACTCTGGATCTCAGTGGGACTTTCCTGGTTAAATGAAACAAAGCCAACCAAGACAGATGCCAATATTCAACAGTTTGTCCATCCATACGTTTCATCTCTCAAACAAAAGCCAGTTTAGTGAACAGCTGGGCATTGTCAGCGTCAAACCCTGCGGACATGAATAACATCAGCCCACTTCATACCTATTATCACCTATTATACATGTCACTGATGCAACACCTGAAGGATTTGTACAGGATCTGCTCAGCGTCAGAGCAGATGCCTCCAGCTGCCAGCCTTATCTGTGAGTCTGTCATTATCTGCCCCGACCTCCGCCCTCCAACACTTTAACTCCCGATCTGATTTCACAAACCAAAGCATCTGATATAACTTATGATCTTCCACTCATTCATCCATTTGTTTTAAGTTATTTGCTCATTTATTTGACAGGGGCATACTGTTAGTTGTGTCCAAACCCATTCTTAAAGGCACTATACCTGATTTTTTAATGTATTTATTACAAATAATGAAAGAGGCAGCGAGCAAATTAGATTGTTGGTTGTAGCCAAAACTCATTCCTAACTTTCCGAACACATTTCTAGCATCCAATTTCTTCACAGAGATGAGTTTATAAGTGCTTTTCACAACTTACAGGGTCACTTTTTAAGGTCAATATCACTCAAATGCAAGAAAACAAGCCCATAAGCTCCTGAAATTGACACAGATGCTTTATGTTTAGATGCACTGTATTATTTCCAGAAATGCCTGAGTTTACAATATACTAAAGAAGGACAAAACAAATTTCATGCCAGTATTAGGGGGGAAAAAATGCTTTTAAGTTTCACAATGTGTTTCTAAAATCCCAGTTATTCACAGGGATGAGTTTTTACATTAGACACATCACAAGGCACACCACTGAACAAAATGTATACAGTATTTATTGAAGTATAACAACAATCTAGTCCCTGCTGCCTGTTCAGTTGAGCACAAAGCTGATATTCTCGCAGGAATTGAACAAAGGCACACAGAAATTACACTTAAAATACCAATCAGGTGAAACTACTACTACTACTACTATTCTAAAAATAGGACCTTTAACCCTGGATAAAGTGAATTTATCAATATAATTAGGTTTAATATTGCAGCCTTATGTTTCTCACATGAGCTAGACACTATGACAATAATGCAAAAGAGACAATCCAGCTACAGACACATACAGTTGTGGCCAAAAGTTTACATACCCTGGCAGATATATTCTATGCATTTCATAGAATAGGAATGATAACACAAAAACCTTTATTTCACTCATGGTTAGTGGTTGGGTGAAGCCATTTATTGTACAAAAAAAACCCTTTTTGTTTGCGCTTTTCAACTAGCCTGGGATTACCCATGCTGCTCGTGCTCGAATCTTTTCGAACTGCTACACAGCCTGGAAACTATGGCCCAAATCTTCTCAGGGATTTGGGGACCAATCACAGCACGGGGGAGGGCAAGACGATGACGTGCACTAAAGGACACACTGAATTAGCTGAGGCTCATACGTCATCGAGTACAACTGATACTCTGGGTAGCCCAGATTGGCTCTGGGCTACGTGCAGATGCATATGATATGTATATGATATGATTTGTAGCGCCCAATAAACGGCTATGGACAATCGTAAACCACATCTCTCCTACGAGAAAATGAACGGGTGATTCCCAGACTAAATGTTCACTTGTGATATTTAGTCTGGTGCTAGCCAGCCTACTTTTCAACTAGAAACTAGCCAAATGTCCCTGATCAAAAGTTTGCATATTGTGCATCTTGAAAGAGATGTCCTGTATTTCAGCTGAAGTGAGTTTTTCTTTGCTCCTGAACAATTTTCCTGGCAGTTGTTCAGGAGGTCATGTAAACATTAGATCAGGGACATTTGAGTAGTTTCTATTTCATTATGATTTTAAAAGAGTAAACTTAGTTCTTTGGCAATAAATGGCGTCACACAACCACTAACCCTGAGTGGAAAAAAAAGATTTTTGTGTTATCATTCACTTTCTATGAAAAATGGCCCAAATCCCCAAATAGGGTATGAAAATGTATGATCACAACTGTATACCCTTAGCACTAGTCCCAAGCCTGGATAAATGCTATTAGGACAGGCATCTGGTATGCGTACAAGCCTTTGTCCACTGCATACTGGGAACAGATGATTTTCAGTGACAAAAGAATAAGATTTACAGTTATAAAAACAGAAATTAATTATCACTCTGTCTTCACCATCAAACCACTTACTGGAAAATGCATTTTTTCAGCTGGTATCCAAATCTTTCACCACCCCGCGGAGACGGAGGCAGAGGCAGCCAGTCGGCAGGGGGAAAGTCCCTCCCTACCCCCCCCCCCCCTTCTCTCCCCTGGTGCATCACACCGAAGCAAGCCAATGAATGGAGGCATAGATGCAGGGAGAAAACCTTCGGAGCTGGTCTAAAGAGGAGGCAGCAGTGGCAGACGGGGGAACCAAGCAAGACCAAACACATCAACAGCAAGCAGAAACGCTCAGGCCACATTTCACTGCACAGAAATGGAGAAGAAATGCGCAGACTTTTCGGGCAAATGGAAAATGAAGTCGTCGGAAAACTTTGAGGAACTTTTAAAAACACTTGGTGAGTAAACAGCTTAGAGAAATGATTTTAACTCTATTATAAAACAGTGCACAGATGCAAACTTGCAGGATAACGAAAGATCCCTAAAGATTGTCTAAGTAACCCTTCAAAATTTCCAAGGCCAATCATTGAAGGTTTATATGTCATCTGTTTACTGGTTATTATAAAGGTATAGATATAGATTGAAAGAAAAAAAACTTTTGTAGCAAATTGTATGTGCACGATCTTTCCTTCATCTTTAATTTGGACTTAAAGTATTTCTGCAAGTAGCACTTTTATGTGGGAACGAAATTATAATGTTTCTCTGCATGTCTGAACAACGGATATCAATGTCGATGCCATAAGGGATTGGGGTAATGTGCTAAGATCTGTGCGTATGAGAGAGGATGAAATTATTAACGTGCAAAGCCTCTAATTTGCCCTGATGGTTTCTTGGCACGGAGAACAATAAGCCAATTTTACCTAGACACAGTGCAACCAGTTCACCTTGTTTCTCTACATCAGTTTGGCTGACTGGCAAAATAGATACAATCTGTTTTAGATATTAGATATATAGCCTATTAAATATAAATCAGCAGCATTGTCCATTGTAAGTTAACTATCTGTAAAGGGCACGGTGTGATATGATAGCATTGTAATATCAGAAGAATATGAAATTAATAGCATACTGTTTACATTTTGCATTTGAAGTACAAATGTAAGGTTGGATTTCATTTGATTTAGAAGGGTTAGTGGACTAACCCTTAACTAAAAAATCAGACATGTCATTTTACAGACAGTTGTGCTCAAAAGTTTACATACCCTGGCAGAATGTTAGGGTATGTAAACGTTGCATTTCATAGAATATAAATGATAACTCAAAAACCTTTATTTCACTCATGGTTAGTGGTCGCGTGATTTATTGTCAAAAAAACGGTTTCTTTACACTTTTCAACTAGAAACTAGCCAAATGTCCCTGATCAAAACATATTGTGCCTTTTACATATTGTGCCTCTTGAAACAAACATTTTTTCAGAGAGTCCAATTTTGTCAGAGTCCTGTATTTCAGCTGAATTGAGTTTTTCTTTGCTCCTGAACAGTTTTCCCTGCAGTTGTTGAAGGTCATGTAAACATTAGATCAGGGACATTTGAGTAGTTTCTGTTTCATTATGATTTCAAAAGAGTAAACTCAGTGCTTTGGCAATAAATGGCTTCGTACGACCACTAACCATGAGTGGAAAAAAAGATTTTTGTGTCATCATTCATATTCTATGCAACAGATTAAAAGGGTATGTAAAGTTATGAGCACAACTATATACCCTTAGCACCAGTACCACGCCTGGATAAATGCCATTAGGGCAGGCATCTGGTAACTTAAACTGTGTGTCAACTTTTGAGCACAACTGTATAACAAAAACATGAAAAAAGTCAAGCCGAAACCCTTACAAGGTGTTTTTGACCTTACCCTATGCTGTACTTTTAGGATTGTCATCCAACACCCCAATCCAACTCCTTAAGCCTCTGGTTGCAATTAGCTGCGTGTCTAACTCTGTGAGGCTGCTGTGCATTACAAGCTGTTGATATATGCACCGCTCTGAATTGTTGCAAACATGTAGAAATTTGAACCAGAGCGTTGAAAAAAAAAGTTGAAAAAAAAAGTATGGCTTGTATAATGAGCTGTCAGTCACTCTGTCAGTGGCATTAAGAACGGCTAATCCAACTGGTCCAAAGGTCAGACGCATAGGTCTAGTGCGGTCCCTGGTTTCCCCTCCAAGTCCTGTAATCGCCCACACACCCACAGGTCCTGATGTAGAATCTAGACAGTGGGTTCAGGAAGCATTTACATCCTTCGAGTTATTCCTATGATATGTAAAAGTAGCACCCTGAAAAGTTATTTTTGTATTCAACTCTCAGGCTTTTATAGAGACGTTACCTTTCTGTGGGCAATGCTCGATAACAGCACAACTATGACAGGGTCTGAATACCTATTCCCCTATTGTTAAACCTCAACATTTAATATGTGCAGTGGTGGTCGAAGTACGTCATTTCGTTACTTGAGAAAAAGTACAGATACTATTGGTCAAAGATTTCTTCAATGAAAGTGAGAGTGAAAAATGTACTAAAGTTATATTGTATATTATACAATACTTCTGAAGATGTATTTCAGTCTTTTCCTCGAGTTCACCCTGGTTTAACTTATGCTGATATAAATGACCAAAGAATAGAAAAACAAGATACAGTTGTAGCCAAAACATATGTCTTTACATACTCTTTTAATATTTTGGCCATTTTTCACAGAATATAAGTTTACTCTTTTGAAATCATAATGAAACAGAAACTACTCAAATGTCCCTGAAGTTGTTAGTGGCGTTGAATTACCGTATACATCTGCTCACCCGCACCTTCTGTTCTGGAGTGGCGCTATTACATCGGAGACAAAACCACGACGAATTTGTCTGAATTCTGTAAATTATGAATAACAAGCTTCTTTTTTGTTTTGTTAGAAATGTAGTGGAGAAAAAGTTGTAGCCTATATAATAAAAGTTGTCAGGGCAATCAGTTTTGATTTTTTGTCAATAGAAAAGAAATGCGTCCGTCCATAGGAGTGGATCCCTTCCCCAATGTGGTTCTCCTCGAGGTTTCTCCGTTTTGTCCCACATGGTTTTCATTGACATTTCATTGACAATTCATTGAGTTTTGTGTTTGTACCGACCTTTGAAATGACTCCTGTTGTGAAATTGGGCGTTACAAAAACTGAGTGATTTATTGATTGATATTAGGACGAGAGAGTTACATAATAAATCGGAAGGAATTAAAAACCATCAAAGCCGCTGAGTGTATATATGGTCGAAGTCTCAGACATTCGAGCTATGGGTTAGACGTGGGCAGGTCAGCGTAGGGGCAAGCCAACGGCATCCATTCAAAATCTGAAGACAAACAGGCCGTGGAGGAATGAAGATTGGACTCATCTGAAGCAGGGTCCTCATGCGGTTGTAATTATAGCCAGTGTAAACGGAACTAAGCCTGGACATGGGCCCCTCAGTCCGCCTGGCTTCCCTCCACTGCCCCGGGCCTCCCGCAACCGACCACTTCATGCAGGCCGCTTAAAAAACAGGGCCTACTGTACCGCAAAAACCTTATGAATGAGATTTGAAAGATCATCTGTTTGGTTTGGGGCTAGTTGAAAAAAAAAAAAAAAAAAAAAAAAGGGTTCACAGGCAGCTAATTGAATTGTATTCTTATAGTTGATCGTTTACCAGTTATCACCAATTCTAACAGTTGCTTCAGTTTCTTACAGAAATTTGGCACTAGGCTATGTATTCTCCTTTCTTACGGCGCTCCAGATTGTGTTGTTAAAACCACTAAGATTTCTGGGATTCCATTTTAATTACTCAATATATAATGGATCTGGAAATGTAAAATCCTGGAGTCATCGTTCACATAAAAGGGAGTTGTCCCACTGCTCTTTTCTCTACTCGTTTGTTTTGTTTTTAGCTGTTGTTAGTCTATGGACAAGCAGCACAGAAATGGAGATTGCAGCTTAATAGGTTGCGTTTGTGTCACAGGTTTCTTTTGCCAATGCCAGTTTTTGAAAGAAATTCTTAAATAGAAAATGTTCATTATTTGGTAGTTTGTGTAGGTTCTCAGTCGTACAGGAGTTGTCCATCATAGGCAAAATTTCTTCAGTCTTCATCTGTACTCTGTAGTTGAAATGTAGGACGTTTCGATCTTCATCCAAAGATCATCATCAGCTACTAAAGACTTGAGCACG
>OMNZ01090490.1:0-16717 GCA_900303255.1 Lesueurigobius sanzi | reverse complement strand
GCTGCACTTAGCACTAGCATCTGGCACAATGATCTCGCTGCTGGACGCTGGCCATTCTGGAGAGGAGTCCATTACGGAGCTAACAAGCAGAGAGAGAGAGAGAGAGGGAGAGGGAGAGAGAGGTGTGTCTGCTGGTGGGAGCTGTGAAAATTGCTACATTCATGGTGATAACGTTTATATAATTATGTAAATAACGCTTGGTTTATACTGGGCAGCACTGCGAAGAAATATGGTAAAGCCTAAGGATAAATACAATAGTTTTCACTGTAGAAGATGCATAAGAGCATAGTTGAGGCCATACCGATTACATACTGTATCTAACATGGATGTGTATTTATACAATTCAATTTTTGTAATGACATGGTAATGTGGGATAACAAAAAATGTTTTGTAGTCATTTTTCTACATACAGTTGTGCTCAATGTTTACACCACGTGACAGAATATCAGCGTATGTAAACTTATGCATTTCATAGAATAAATGATGACACAAAAACCTTTATTTCACTCATGGTTAGTGGTTGTGTGAAGCCATTTATTGTCAAAAAACCTGTTTGTTTACGATTTTCAACTAGAAACTAGCCAAATGTCCCTGATCAAAAGTTTACTTACTGTGCATCTTGAAACAAACCAATTTTGACAGAGAGTCCTGTATTTCAGCTGAAGTGAGTTTTTCTTTGCTCCTGAACAGTTTTCCTGGCAGTTGTTGAAGGTCATGTAAACGTTAGATCAGGGACATTTGAGTAGTTTGTTTCATTATGATTTCAAAAGAGTGGGAAAAAAGATTTTTGTGTTGTTATTCATATCTATGAAACATGGCCATATAATAAAATAAAAACGGGTATATAAACTTTTGAGCACAACTACCAATACAATACCAACTATAGTTTAAAATGGAGGTGGAGGGCAGCTGAAAACTCTGCTGGTCAATATGGTAACTGTCAAAATGCTGAGTTCTAGTTTTAGTTTATTTCTCTAATTCCTGGGCCAATCCATATGAGACTAATACTGCAACAAAGTTCAACGTTTTCTCTGTCAGCACATATGAACTAAGGTCTAATTATTTTCTCATAAAGGTGTCCAAAAGTGGTGGCAATATTCAAAAACATGACAATCAGCCATAAGAATAATATGGCAAGTTTGTGAATCCAATCAATCATTGGTTTGTGACCAATTTGTCAATGTTCTTTTCCCCCGAACTGAAATAGACTTTTGTAAAGTGATGCAACCTGATGGATCAGGATAAAGCTTTGGATTTGTCATATTACCATGGAATGAATTAATGTGCATATTGGTTCTATTTATAGTGTTTAAAAGATGTATAGTTTTCAGGACAATGCGTTAAGATACCACATGGATCATTTGTGCTTTCATCTGCATACAGCTGTTTCTGTCACTACTTATTCTATATTGAATAATAAATAATTGTTTTATTTGACGAATAAAGCAAACCATTCGTTACCTGTAGCAGTGTGGATACAGCCTATATAAGAACAGCGTTCCAGAAGAGCCGAAGCAGATGATTACACATTTGTAATATTAAAAAGCAAATATTTTTAGGTAAACTCGGCTGTATCCAGGCAGTACCTCTGTGGCCGTCCACTGACTGGTCATTAAAATGATCTATGGCTCGAGTAATTGCTGCTGACATCGTCCAAGCACAATTCTTTATCTCATTAGCTTACCTCTTCTTAAGTATTAGGACAATCTTGTTGTTTTAAGAAGCAATAACCACTCCTCTCTAAGAGGCCCATTTATACACACACATACAGTATAATGTAATAGGACACACAACCTTGGGTACATCAATCATCCATTCCATTATGATTGGGTAAAATGTTAAGGAGATTTACCTAGAGGGTGCAACAAGCATATACCAGGTCTGGGTAAGAAGATCCTCCTCTTACATGTCCATGTCTTAATTTTGACAACATATTTAGTTTTAGCTTTAATCATTTGGGGCGGGGGTTGAATCCTGGCTCCTGCAGGTGCACTGTCATTGTGTCCTTGGGCAAGACACATCACCCACCTCTCCTGTGTATGAATGTGATGACTGAGTGGTCATTGGTGGTTGGAGAGGCCAATAGCGGTGTAGAGGCTAATCGTTGGTTCTTTGGTTTCTTCTTAGTTTCTTCATCAAACCTCTTCTTTTGGCCCGTTCAGACCAAACGTGGCGTGGGCTTCAAAGGCGTCAGGTTTGCATTCAAAATGTACGGTAGACAGATTTTCTTGCGTTTCAAGCTTGGACAATGGACAAAATTGGAACTTTTGGAGCTAGACGCGGCGCTGCAACCAATCAAGAGTCTTCCCTGTTGTGACGCAATGATGCATTTCACGAACCGGAATGAATCCAGGAAGAAGCAGGGAAACCAAGGGAGAAGCAGCTATCGTCGCAATTCCCTCATAACAAAATATTTACAGCGTTTACATCCTGTCTATGCTCTCAAATGGATCATACTGCCATTTTAGTGCACTGTGGGTTAAAAACTGCTCTGATATTAACAAAATAAATCGCTACGTGGCTCACATGCTGCCGGCACCCCCCTCCCACCTTCCTCCCACTTTCCTCCCACCTTCCTCCCACCTTCCTCCCACCTCTGGCCAGGGCAGGAGCAAGAGAAAAAAAGAGTGGGGACAGGGCTTACTATACATCCATGGACAGAGAGCCGAGGAGCGTACATTAATTAATAAATCTTTCTTTTACGCTCAACCACATAGAAGAGGTGGGATGTGCCATTATCGGCAACAGAGAAGACCCTCCCAGCCCGAGGCACGTCAGGGGCTTCTTGACAATTATCACCAGCGTCTCTCTTCAAAATAAGCGTCCAAATCTGGTGTTTTCAAGTGTTTACAAAATTAATATAAACAATTATTTATACAATGTGTAGCCTTATGAAATGGCGTTTACATGTGGAGATTAGCAGCCTCACTTGTGTCAGTCTGACCCAGGGCTGCTGTGGCTACAACAGCATAGCTTTCCATCACAGTATGAAGCGAATGAATAATGCAATGTAAAGCGTTTTTGATAGATGAGAAAATATTTGGATATTGTAGTCATAGTTTTGGTCTCATTAACTATATTTAAATGAATTTTAGTCAGCGAAAATATTACTTTGACTAAAAATATGACGAAATATTTCAGTCGATGAAATTAACACCGGCTGAAAGCAGGACAAAAGGGCAAACTGTGATGATATGTGACTCACAAATCCTTTTAGTTTCTCCAAATTACCATCACAGTTAAGGCGTTAGCATTACCGTTAGCTCCCAGCAGCGTGTCCCTGACAAACTGCTCCAGCTCTTGGGCTCGTTTGTGGATCCTGTCAGCGTCGTCCTCCACCTGCTCCCCGTCCGCTGACACTTTTGTGGCCTGCGCACACAATCAAATGATAAACACATGGTGAATAAGTCAAGGCGCCATCGATTTCAGGTCTGAAACAATATGGGGAAAACGTCAAAGAACAGGAGTGCAGGAATGACAGATAACGATTGTTGCACACGCAGTCAATACCAAACAATGAGTGGTTGACTCTTTGTTATTCTTGAAAATGCTCAAGCACAAATATGTTTGAATTATTGACACAGGACATCAACTGTAGCAAGGACACTCAATTTAACATTTCACACAAACAAAAGCCATATAATTGGTCTAAATGGGTGCCAGGAATAAACAGTTTGTAGCTCTGCCAATAGATTGTGTTCATTCTAACATTCTAGGCAGCTGAAAATGCAGATTTCTAGTCTTAGATCATAGCCAATTTCTCTGTAATTACAAGGTCAAAACACATGAAACAAAAGTAGTGACAATGTTCAAAAACATGTGCATGGCTTCAGCTGGTAGAAAGAGCTTTCAGTCATAAGAGTAATATGGCAGGTTTGAGAATCCAATCAATATCAAACTGATCAGGGAAAACATTTGGACATTTTCCTTTAGAAAAAATATTTCAAAACGGTTTCTCTCACATAGAGCTGTATTGGCACCTGCTCCAACGTGAACGCAACCTATTGATAGAGTCATGCGTAAAGGCCGACCCATATGGTTTTTTTTTAAGGCCGATACCGATGCCGATATTTTGGGGTTTTGGTTGGCCGATGCTGATAAGTGCCACTGATATTTTTGGCTGAAGTTGAAGTGACAGCAGGGGGCGCTGTGTTAGGGCCATAGGGCTGATTTAATCAGGACTTTCATGTTTAGTGACAAAGAACTACCTTAAACAACAAACTTTTTAATGTATTATTATAATATTTTGTAGTGAATGGTAAATGTAAGTCACATTTATATAGCGCTTTTCTACCTGCTTTAGGTACTCAAAGCGCTTTACATCAAGGAACCAGTCACCCATTCATACACCAATGTACGCAGACACTGGAGGCAAGGTGGGTGAAGTGTCTTGCCCAAGAACACGACAGTGTACACCTGTGGGGATCGAACCGCTAACCCTCCGATTACAAGACGACCCGCTCTACTACTTGCGCCACTGTCTTAGTAATAATTATAATTTGTGGACCTATTGCATATTACAGCATTGCACCAAGTTCTAAGGTCTATTACAGGCCTATATGGCCTGTGGGTCTGTATCAGAGCCATGAACACTTAATAACTCTGTATCAGTCTAATGTAAACTGAATAACCTGTTCCGCTGCACTGCTCTGTTTGCACTATGTGGTATGTCCACACTCACATTTGCTGCTAATCTGTAATTCACCATTTACCATTTATGCTGCTGTCTGATATTGTGTTAAGTTACTGTTTAATTAATTATTCTATTTTTATGCATGCCTTATAGTTACATCCTTTATTTTTTCCATAGTTTATTATTTATCTTTATTACAAGTTTATGTTTCATGTCGCACGAGTCAAACCAAAGAAAATTGCTAGTCTGTGAAACCTTCATTGACAATGGCAATAAACTCTATTCTGATTCTAATTTATATTTTTTTTTAATGTAAGAAGTCTGGAATTGACCTTTTAATTTTAAATTAAAAGGTATTGTTTAATATTAAGGCTAACTTAGGGATTTTAAATCAAAAGATTTTTTTAAATATAATTTCACAATTGCCAATTTCTGAATTAGCTTGGGTGCCATGGTTTCCAGTTGCATTCAGCAGTTAGAACAGCGGACGGTGGGACGAATTCTTGTTACAGCGGTTTAAACGGTAGAAAAAGGAAAGGAATATACCTCACAAAAACTTGCCTCACCATCAAAGCTCTAATGTGAGGTCTGTTTTTGTGTTGTATATTACATTTTATTTACGATCATTCACATTATTAGCAGTGCTTTAACGCAAAAGCAATCAGCTGTAATATATATACTCCTGTGGTTGTATATCTGCAGCAGCTCCGGCCTGCCGGTTTACCACAACGGTAGCTTTAAAGTAGTGCTAAACCTGCAGCAGTAAACATGCAGACCGGAGCCGCTGCAGATTCAGGACCGCACATATACGACCACACATCCATATCATATAGAAAAAAACATCAGCCTTACTTTTAGAATTTGTCGGCCGATAGCATATATTGGCCTGATATATCGGCCGGCCTCCTCTATCATGCTTAAACTACATGGCTGGCGTAGGATTTTATATAAAAAATTACGCGTTTGAAAGTGTTTACAATGGATCTTTATTCTGACCCCTGAGTATGAACAGAAGAGGCCCGTGCACCACAGTTGTCGAAGCACAGCTAGCTGGGATATGACCGGCTTGAACACTCAAATACTTCATGAGGGAAAAAAGCCCATTGCCACTACATGGTAGGGACCTCAATTCAATAGAAAAGGCGACTAAATCCCACCTCCTCTACGGTTAGCCTCTACTTTGGAGACTATCCTGCATTGTAGAAAAGAAGAGAGTAAAAAAAAAAAACATGGTATAAAGCCCAGAGCCGGACAATGACAGAAATATTGTATACCCTGCTGTGGAGCTGGTCTATCTCAATGACCAAGGATCCCAGGTTGGAGTCAGCCAGTTGCAGTAACCTTTCAGGGGCTTTCTGGGGTGACAGCATGTGCTATAAAAGAAGAGAGAGAAAAATACACAAGAATGAGAAGTGTGTGACATGTTTGGGCCCCAGGCTAAGCTTTTGAACCACCAGAGGAAAGGCAGCAGGGGAATCGGGGCAATATCTTTTTTAGGATTTTTTGGCTCGTAGGTTGATGGGACATTTCAGGATGAAAGGAGAGCAGAGCAGAGAGAGAGAGAGAGAGAGAGAGAGAGAGAGAGAGAGAGAGAGAGAGAGAGCGAGAGAGAGACATTAAGCAAATTATCGGAGCTTGGACTCAAACCCACGAGGCAGGAGACAAAACAGTGCTATGCAGCCGTATCCACTAGTCGACTGAGGACAGGCGACGTCAAGTCAGGGGACAAATCCAGCCCGCAAGCATTTCCTCTGGCCCAGAGATGATTCTCAGAATTATAATTACACTCAGACACCTTTTAGAAAAAGTAGTGAAATACACTGAGTTCCAAATTATTAAGCAACTCCTTTTTTATAGCATTAAAATATTTTAAAGAACAGTGGTCTTGGTTAATCAAAATATTAGAAAACATCAGACCTGAATATTCATGAAATTTAAAAGGCCAAGTTTTAGCTTTCTTAAAGGAGACATATCATGCTAAATCGACTTTTAAAGCTTTTAACCATGTTGTAATGTTGGTCCCTCGTCAAAAACAGACCTGGAGCAGTATTTCACTTCATTCATGCAGTTTTGAACGTAGACTTCTGCAGCGCTGGCTTTTGTACTTCCTGGTAACAATTACGTCATTGTTCAAACCCCCAAACTGTCCTCCTCATTTTTAAAGCCAATAATCCAAAATTGATCAGTTCTGAGCCGTTCTGTCTCATAGCGTGGACCCAGCCGCTCGGTTGCGCTACAGCCACATGTTCAAATCAACGCTAATTGTTTGTTTTTTACAATGCGATTCCCCCTGTTGCCTGTAGGGGGCGCTCCAGGCCAAATCCTCATCAGCCCTGACACATACTATAATTTGAGTATCATATCATCTTCACAGAGGCATTATTTGAATGTATAACATGTAAAATATTAATGCACAGACATACTAATGAAAGATTTTAAGCCTGTTTTTAAAATGGAAATGCATGATATGTCCACTTTAATGGTGTTCCAAATTATTATGCAACTCAATAAAAACATAAAATTACCCATTTCACAGATCTATTGGTATCAATTTGGGTGAAAATGATGAACAAACAACTAACTACTGACAAAATATATACTTTTTTTTCAATTGTCTAATGTCTTTTCCATAACCGTTTCAAGTCTATAATCCATGGAATCAGTCAGGTGTGCGCTCCGTGGTCCCGGTTCATTGATGTTGGTGCACGTTTCCTGATCTCGATGGCTTCTCTGATCCAGCGCTGGTACTTGTTACTTTGGCCACGGATGACCCTGGCTTTGTCCCAGTCCATAATGTACTTCACCCTCTGACAGAGATGGGACATGGCTGATTTGAGGTTTTCCTGTAGTGCTTGTTCTTGTATTGCTCTTGTTTGTCTGTTGTCTCCTTTTCACACTCCTTCAGGTGATCCTTCTTTCGTATGTTCAATGGTCTCCCTGTCTCCCCCTCACATGTTTTATGACATGATAGGCATGGTATTTCGTAAATGATGTCATATTTATGGTCCGGGTGAATGATTTCCTTAGGTCTGACTGTATGAACTTTTTAGTAATGTCTTGGAGGTAAAGTGAAAGGTGAACATGGTGTTGTTGATTTACCTTGAGCTCTTCGGTCATGTTCTCAAAGCGGTACAGCATCTTGTAGGGCGGGGGCAGCGGGGAGCTGAGAGTGACCTCGGTGATGATCTTATACAGCCGGTCCATGTCGCTGATCAGCAGGCCCGAGCACTCGTCGTCACAGGCTGTGCACAAGACAGACATTACAACTCTGAACTCATCGGTCACACGAGAGAGAAGAACTACAGGGAACCTATGATCTATGCTACTATCAGTGGTGAGAAGCAAAATATGAGGTATTTTCACATTACTTGAGTGCATTTTATGGTGAGTACATTTTACAATTACTTCACAGCATTTTAGATGTACTTTCTACTGCAGTACATTTTTAAACTGAAATAAAAGTAAATGTAATTTGAATAGTAGTTGAAGACGCTTGTATTTTGACAGTTGGTGAATCTAAAGCTGCAGAAACCTTTCAGAAACATCATAATATTAAAGCTAAAACACTGCCCCCATTCAGCCTCTGTTTGACCTGGTTTAGACCCGCCTAGACCCGCTTTGATACAAAAGCACAATTCTTTAACATTCTCAACATTTAGCTGTTGCTATAATTAAAAAAAAGTACATTTGAAAGTGGATACTTCAGGGTTTATGCCATTTTAATGCCAAAAAGTAATATTCAATAATATTCCATCAAACAAACGAATGAGGAGAATTAAATTTTTGTTGAAATTTTTGTTAAAAAGGAAAATCCAGCAATGAATCGCAATGGAGGTCTACGTTACCAACTAGACCCTATTTATGAAGCTTACTGAGACACAAATCGATTGGCAATAACAACCTCAGAGCGAAACCAACTCGTTGTCATGCAAATGAGCCTGTACTCCTGGGAGCAGCAGGGCCATAGGCAAGTATCAACGACTTAGAGAGTAGCTCAGGGAGACAATGGACCCTCGTCAAGTAACTTTAGCAAGTACTTTTAGCACTAAGAGAGGAGGGGCTTAGAGGTTGACTCCTCCTGCTGGTTCACTGCCTTTATAAACCCACAGCGTGCTCCAGACCTTCAGTAGCTGATGACGATCTTTGGAGTAAGATCGAAACGTCCTACACTTCAACTACAGAGTACAGATGAAGACTGAAGAATTTTTGCCTACGAGGAGAATTAAAGAACCTTTAGAGTAAAAAATGTGTACAAATTCAATCAAAGTTGCAGTTTGATGTGCTTTGGACCATCATTTTGGTATTTTTCTTTAACTTGTTTAGTAAAATTGTTCAGCCATGTTGTTATTTTCCAAGAACAAAACATCAATTTTTATCCCCTTTAAAAAAATATATATATGTATATATATATTTTGTTATTTTCAAATTTTGAACACAACGATACAAAGGAAATAGTAGCTTAAAAAAGAGGGGAAAGGAGGGGCACTGATCACAACAACATGTCAAGAAACACACAAAACTTGATCAAATCGAGCGGGAGAGATAACATGCCTGACAGACCCTGAAGTCGCAGAAAGAAGGTCAGTCTCTCCATCGAGTGACTCCTCCACAATCCCTTGAACCTGATCCAATCGAGGGGATCTCCATTAAGCCAGTTTCTTGTTATTGCCTTCTTAGTTGTAATCAGAATAATTTTGAAAAAATATCTGTCTTTTTTGGAAACAAGTCCTTGGGTAACAGACCCAGCAGGTAGATCTTGAGGTCCTTGTGGATGTCACAAGCCATGATGTCATCCGTTAACTTAACATTTTTATCCTTTTTATTGACATTTAAAGCCTCCATTTTGGCACAATTGACTTAATGTCCAGCAGAAACCCTGCATTTATACTTTTACTCAAGTAGAATTTGAACGTGCCACTTTCACTCTTAATGTAGTTTGGTTTCTCCTGTATCTGTACTTTTACTTCAGCAACAAAAGGAAAACTACTTCCACCACTGACTATCCACCTCTGTTTGTTGAAGACGCACACACCAGTGGAAGTGAGAGAATGAAAGCTTCTTCAGCGCATCTCTAAACTCTTAGTCACCTGCTTGCGTTTTCGCCTGTGTGATTTTAAACACGCAGAAGAGATAGCTGTGTTCATGTATAAAAACACATTGAACACATCAAATCCAGCACTCTTTCACAGGCCAAACAGTGAGACTCCACAGACTTAAACTCACACACCGGGTGGCACAGTGTAAAGTGTGTTTGTGAAAGAATGTTCTCTTCCTGAGCCTGCAGCTGATTTATAGCTCAAATTAAAGAATCTGATGGGGAAAATCAAAGATGAATTAAATATTATAAAGCCCTTTCTGCTCATATCCATCTATGACAGAACAAAGTACATCAATAACTTTTTACAAATGCAGTTTTAAATGCAAACAGGGTTCCAGCAAATCCTGTATTCAATACAATTTACAGATAAATGAGTTTTTGTGCATATCTAGATTAAAGTTGTTTTTTACCTGTATTTTGTAATCATTTCAAACACATCTCAATCACTGTCTTACATTTAGTTTTGTTGGTTGTTTGAATAAACCGTTTGATGTGCTGTTGGGCATCCGTGTTAGTATCAGAACTGACATATAGTAGCCCAGCTCTGGTAGATGTTTTTGGACAGCTGTGCTATGAAGCGGGAGTTGAGCAGAAGTTTAAAGGTGCGTTCAGACAGAAGGCTTTTTGGATGGCAAAAACGCTCAAAACGCCAGATTTGGAGAGACGCTGGTGACAATTGTCAGACACCTCGTAGGAGCGTCAAAAGTCTGGAAATGAGCGATTGTTGGGAGGGGCTTCTCTGTTGCCTACAATGGCAGATATCACATCTTCTACGTCAGGGCTCTTCGATTATATTTTTTGCTGGGCCAGAGTTCATTGGCCTCTGGGTCAGTTTAGCGAGCTCCACACACCATCACACTAAACCAGGGCTGTCAAACTCATTTTGGTTCACGCGCCACATTTATTGTAGGAAAATAGCTACTATTGACCAAATATTTTTGTAAATAAATTATGAACTGATTCACCTTATTTGATCAATATTTTAAAATTGAACAAAGCCCTACAGCAGTGTTTCCCAACCAGGGGTACGGGGACCCCTGGGGGTACGCGAAAGCTTAGCAGGGGGTACTTGGAATAATTTCAGATAAAAAATAAGATGAAACAAATTGTATTTTTGATTATTATGGTCAAAGAAAATACATTTTAAAACATTTAGCTGTAAAGAGTGAGATTTTGAGAGTATTTAGCTGTCTTTTATCTGATAAATTGGAGTTTTTGTCATTCACTTTCTAACTAATCAACAAAACCATCGAAGCAGGGGGTACTCGGAGCATAAATGAAAGACCCAAGGGGTACGTGAGACAAAAAAGGTTGGGAACCACTGCCCTACAGGACTGTATAAATAACCTGATAAATATTAAGAATAGCTTACACTTGTATTACAGCCTGTGTCACCAGGGCTGTAGCCAGCAGTTTAGAAATAGTAAGGTGAAAATATATTTATGTGGGGGGTCTGGGGGAAATTTTTAATTTGTAATTGTAATTTAGTGCAATCTGGTGTATTTTAGATGTCTATATTCTATTTTAATCAGTCTTATTACACAATGACACAAATACACACAATTAGAACACAGGGTCATTATTATTACTTTACTCTGAAACAGCACTCTGGTATTAACTCATTGACTGCCAATGACGTTTATAGAAGTCAATTAGGTTTTTTGATGGGGCAGGGTGGAGAACGATCTGACGGAGCTTGTGTAAAAAAATCAGGGCTCTAGACAGAAAGGTACTGATTCTGTACATCGCAAAATTCTGAGGGAGAAAGCGCCCCAGCTGTGGGTCTTGAAAAAACAGTGAAAATCCTGAAAAAACGTCTGTATGGGAGACACTGATTTGAAAACGGCTGGCAGTCAATGAGTTAACTTTAATGTATTATATTTATCTATCCATTGTTTAATTTCTTCATTTTACTGTCTGAAGCCTCTGAGGTGACTCTTGTTGTAATATTGGGCAAAATGAAAATGAATAGATTGTTGAGCCTGACTTTTCCCCAACGGTTTCCCATCCAACTACTGACCAGGCCCCGCCCTGCTGAGCTTCAGGGCCACATTAGCGGCTCCTTCATTGTTTTCGTTCCCTGCTTCTTCCTGGATTCATCCCGCTACGTGAAATGCGTCATTGCGTTACTAGAGCGAGCCACTCTGATTGGTTGCTGCGTCTTTCTCCAAAAGTTCAGATTATTGAACTTTCGCGTCTGCCGATGGGAAAGCTTGGGACGCACGGCAGACGCTTGAAACCGCGGGAAAATGTTTGATGCCTTCGCTTTGTGAGGCTGTCAGCTGCTTTCAAAACCTGTTTTTTTATTTTGTTACAGGAGCAAAATAAAGCGGAGCACCATAAAAAATGTTTGCAAATGTTAAAAAAAAACACTCTTCATGTCCACACAGGGCGGAACATGCAGATCACACACAGCAAAAAGCATCCAGTTAACCATTGTAAAGTCTGTTGTCAATACAAACAACAAGCAAACTATCAGTGATAACTACTGCTGCTCCCCACACTGTTACTGCCGCTGTTAACTTTTGATGGAAGTGGAAATGGAAAACAGAAACCCATCACTTTGTTCTCTCCCTCATGCACGTCCACTTACCTCTGGACATGTTAATAGCGCTGAAATTGGCTGCACCATTATGGTCAAGTTGAAAAGAAGTCATGAATGAATGCTAATGAAATTATTACCTACATGGCCTCTACTTTGGATGCCTGTCTCCAATGGCAACAGAAGAAGTACACTCATTGTTCAAATAAGTCAAATTGCTACCTACCGCACCGGATAAATTCAGCAGAGGGTCACAGAAAGACATGTACAAAGACGTGTGATTCTCAGTGCGTGTGATGTTAACTAAAGATCTAGCATTCTCAAACTATAGCTAAAATGATCAAGAAAGTGTAGAGAATAATTTACATGTATGGCCAAAGTGACTACTATAATATCATCTGACACCTCCTGCTTTTACACAAGGATTTAACTTAATATTTAGTGCCATGTATATGCTTGATTTCACGCAGAACACGCCGCACAGAATACAGCTACATCTACAAAGCATAGAAATAGCTATAGTAGTAAGTATTTTACCTAAAATGCAAATAAACATTATTTGTCTAATATAAAGGAGAAGCAAATGAAGATTTTTTTTTCCTGTAGAAGATTCACAATTAATGTTTTAAAGTGGCTAAAGATAGCTGGAAGGTAGCATGTCTGGACTTCAATATGAACTGTTTAGCTAGCCTGGCTATCACCAGACTGAGGCCCCGTCCACACGAAGACAAAACGCTTATAGTTTCAAAAACGTTCTCTGTAAACATGGAGCCCGTTCAGTAAATGTGTGCATCCACATGGATCCACTCAGGTGTTTGGAAACAATGTAGTACAGCTCCAGGCCTGTGTGTGGCGCTGTGACACCACTACAGGATGCCTCCCAAAGCAGAACAACACTGTAGACAGCCCATGCGCAGTAGACGTGTTCTAATGTAAACAGACTCATCACAGTGAATTGAAAATATTCTGTGGATTCTTTTTTAATTTACAGAAGAAACTGTCGCTGTCAGGACAAAAACACAGACAGAGGGGCTTTTCTCTGTGTGTCAGCTGTGCCTCGCGGTGAAGCAGAGGAGTATCACGGTCAGAACAGGCTGGACTGGGTTGATAAAGCCACTATAAGGTCAGTAGATTATGCAAAACATACACAACGCTGGCGCTGTGACGTCATCGTTTTAGGAAAGCTGCGGGGAGGCAATAATAACGGAGCCGCGAAAACGGCGTTTTGAAATCTTTCCACCCTGAGACGTGGTTTCAAACTTTATCGTTTACACCCCCCAAAACGCCGGCTTCGTGTGGATGATACGCCGGTTTGATATAATACTTTTGCGTTTAGGCTTGACTTCGTCTTCGTGTGGACGGGGCCTAAATATCACAAGTGAATATTTAGTCTGGGAACCACCCATTCATTTACTCGTAGGAGAGGTGTGGTTTACGATTGCCCATAGCCGTATATTGGGCGCTGCGAAAGTCTATTAAGGTTAAGGTTAAGGTGAACTTCCTTCGATGAAACATGCAAACTCCACACAGAAAGGCCGCACGGGCCGGGAATCAAACCCGGGACCTTCTTGCTGTGAAGCAAGAGCACTATCCACTCTGCCACCGTGCCGCCAATCTATCATATGCAACTGCACATAGCCCAGAGCCAATCGTACCAATCGTACCTGATGATGTATGAGCCTCAGCTAATCCAGTCTGTCCAATAGTGCGAGTAATCATCTTGCCGTCCCTCCCCATTCTGTGATTGGTCCCCAAATCCCTGTGAAGATTTTGGCCTTGGTTTCCAGGCTGTTGAGCAGTTTGAAAAGATTTGAGCGCAAGCAGCATGGGTATTCCCAGGCTACTGTTTAGGCATTCATAGTGACTTAATTTGATAAAATCCAAGGTTGTAATAGTTTGCCCATATAACAGTAACTGTGAGGAGTTTTGCAGCTTCCTTTTTGACCTATTGAAGTCCGAACATGCTAACGTCCTGCTAACTTTAGCTCACTTTAAAACATTAACTGTCCTCTCTGTGAACCTTCTATCAATCTCTCGATTTGCTTCTCTTTTATATTAGACAAATATGTAATATGCATAAAATGTTTTTTCCAGACGTAAATTGTTTTGTTGTCCATTGAGATGAATGTTTCCACATTCATCTCAATGGACGCAGCCTCCGGTTTACCTCAAAAGGGGGCGTTAACCTTTTCTATATCCTCTATAAGAATAATATGGCAGGTTTGTGAATTCAATCTATGAAATAATGATCAGGGATAACATTTGTCAGTTTTCTCTCCCATAGAGATGTATTGGCACCTGCCCTCCACCTGAAATAGACTTCCATAACGTGAGCACAACCTGTTCCAGTAGTTTTCTACGGCGCATAGATCTATATGAACCAAAAGTGCCCAGCAGTGTGTTAGTCTTACAGATGATCCCGGCCGGTCCACACACATGCCTGTCCATGCACTGGTCACATGCTCGCCCCGAGGAGCCCTCCCTGCAGCGGCACTGGCCCGTTACAGGGTCACACGGTCCGGGCAGCGACCCCCACTGCGCGCACTTACACTCCTCGCAGCGTCCGCCGGGCTGACGCGGGTCGCCGTGGTAACCGCTGGCACACCTGCACAGTGGGAGGAGCAAAGGAAGACACAAAGACGGTGAAGAAAACAGTATTTTAGTAGGCCCATGGTCTTAGATTACTGCAGGTGGACAGGGGAAAAGAATAGAGTTGAAGATATTGATTTGAAACTTATCAGATAAATATAGCAAGTTTTCTTTTGTTTTATGTTTTCATTTTAAAATAAGGCACTTTATGTGTAAAAATGGCCAATATCGACTATTTTCAGTGACAAAATCTGAATAATGGAGAGAGCCAGGTTTAAATTTAAGGGTGAATTTTGTTGAAAAATTAGACAAAGATATTTTCATATGACTTAGACAAACTTTATTGATCCACAAAAGAAACTGCTTTGAATATCTTGTTTACTTTCTGAATAAGCTAGTTATTACCAAAAAAAATGCCTTCTTTTGGGGAGTTCAAAACTGAATAAATCAGGCTGGATAATGGAAAATCCCTCAGAGAAAACCTTCAAAATATTGTTCAGTGCAAGACTGGGGAAAATGATGGCTGTAGGAGCTAGTAAAGTGGAGATCATGTTGAAAGAGTGTAAGAAAAATGCATTTTGAGGAAACTGCTCTTGAAAATAACAATTTCCCATATACAGTATGTGTATGGAGAAATGTTGAATCAGTGCAATAATACAGCACTTTACAGTGACATTTTTACAATTTATTTCTTTGCAGGTGAAAGTTTATATGTGAAGAGATTGAACTGGCCCAAAATCTGAAAATTGTGTCTCCCCTTAAAAGGCTGTGAAACATATTGCTTCAATAAGAGCGAGCGGTTTTCTTTTTCAGCGGATGTGCTGGTGGATACAGTAGTAGACAACAGCTGATGAGTTCATGAGTGTCGGCAGTTTATTTAAGTAACTGTCACTTGTTGCAGTGCAAGGGAAGCAATGCTCTGTGGACAAACTATCATAGAACTATTATTATTTGAGAAAAACTAGACACAAGTGCTCAGGAAGTCAGTAATACAAAAATATTTTTTGTATGTCGGCCGCACAAAGAGATGACTAAAAGACAGGTGTCAGAACATAAACGAGCATTTGAGAAAAAATATTTTGATTACTCTATGGCAAGACATTTTTTTCAAAATCATGGCAGTAACCCTGATCTGATGGTCTCAGGGTGGAGGGTTTGGAACACATCAAAACAAAGCCGAGGAGGGGATCGTCTAAAACTATTAAGGAAACTATTAAGGAAAACTGTATATCTATAATCTGAAGGCTACTGTACACCCTGGATTAAATAAGGACATTGACTTTAGTCCTTTCCTGTAGCAGTGTTTACTATTCTTATTTTTCTGTTTTCTTTTTTTCTCTCTTGGGTGATGTCACCTAATTGTGAGGGAGTGTCCTCAGTCAATTGTGCGGCCACTCCCTCAGGTCACCAGATGTTCTGAGTTCCTAATCACACCAGGTGTCCTGAGTTCCACGTAGTCGCTGGTTCTTACTTCTTGAGAAAGGCTTTGTTGGAGTCGATACGCGTGGAAGAAACCAGCAAAATGTTTTAAAAGATTTTAATATGCATTAGCCTGGTACAATAAAGCCTTTCTAGAAAATGTCTACCAAAGCCCCGAACGTGACGACATTGTGATCGCTCGTATCGAAGACAGAGAGAATGAAAAGTTGAAGCTACAGTGCTTGCTCTAAACTTTGGGCATTGGACATTGGCAAAAATGGCACATATTAACTTAATTTAACCATAAAACTCGACCTGGGATTATTAGTTGGATGCTCCGTACTGTGTGCCAGCTATCTCTCCTATGTCTTTCCATTTTGATCTGAACACATTTGACAAAAGCAATATTACATACTGAATAACCTGCAAAGAAGAA
>OMNZ01090487.1:47164-60872 GCA_900303255.1 Lesueurigobius sanzi | reverse complement strand
GTGATTAAGAAATCAGATAACTACACAAACATTACTATAGTATTTACTATTACTATTTAAATCAAATGAACTCACATATGTTCCTTATCCTAACAGATACAACACCTTAATAGTCCAATTAACTATATACTGTTATTTATGTTTATTTTTAGGCTTCTAAAAATGTTATTACGCCTGATGATAATAATAAAATGTAGAGCACTCATTTCCTTACGAGGATAAAATGTATCTCTGAAAACAGTCTTAAGGTTTTGCTCCATTTTAAATTTGGGGGGTTTGAGCATCTACTGATACAGGGAGAATTTGAAGGAAAAAAGTAGTTTTGGCATATTTGTTGTTTATGTAAAGAAACTGTTTTGCAGTGAGTGAAAAAGTGACTGATCCTGGTTGGATTTATTTGGAGAACTTAAAACTTCATTGTGAGGGGAAGTTGTATCAGTAATTCTCAAACTAAAATACAAACGCACTTCATATTGTCTTCAACAGTAGGCTCACTACTTTAGGTGTGAGCTTCTCACTCAGCTTCTAGTTGAAGCTAGCATTAGCATACTCGTGCTAACCGCAGTATTTTGTGCGGCGATCAAGACTGTAAAACTAGATATACAACTGAATTCTCCAGGTTAAGAGCTTTCAAATGACATACAGCATGTTCACATTCACTTAGATTAAAGGGACTCTACGGAAGTTAAAATTTAAAAAATAATATATTTTCCACCCCCTACATGCTCCAGCAATGTCCCGCTGTACTGTGAGCCCACACCTATCCCACTCAATTGCCGCTATAAGCCTGCACCGTCACTCTAAAGTTGCGTGTTCGGGCCGAGGCAGCAGTCATTCACCAGCTTAACATGGAGACTGCAGTTACACAGATGGCCAGAGGTGGCAGTCACGAGTATGAAAATGGACAACCTCCGTTGAGTCCCTTTAAGTTTTAGCCCTTTAAGCCAAGGAAAGTTACATACATGTATTGTTACAAAAGTTACAATTGTCACTATTAGTTAGTGAAATATCGGTTCGGTATCGGATATTTGGAATAGATATATCCGATATTGTATTTTTTGTGGTATCACCAATCCGATGCCAGTATATGATTGGTGCATCCTTAGATAAAGTATACAACATACCATTTGCCTTATATGTATGCAAACAACCACTACTTTTCACTCTTATTGCTTTGAGACTATCACTCTACAACTGAGATAAAAACAGTTTTGCTCCTTTGGGGAAAAGAGAAAGTGGATAGTATAAGTACATTTGTTGGATTCTACTGGAGTGCTAGATATCATTTTAAAATGCACTTTGAATATGAAAGCATCCTTGACCCATTTCATTTTATTACAGCAATAAGGAACGGTTCTAGCAATGACCCCTGTCCTTTATTCTGTTCTGTCCTCTTTTGCCCCTAGTTTACTGTAACATGGGACTGAAATGACCAACACCAGCCAACCTCCGCCGTACTAGAGATGGGCCATTGACCGAGTACACCAGCATGTCCACCACCAGAGCCATGGCGGGTCTCAAACGCCATCACGACGGGAAGATCGCGGGCCTCTACAACTTGGACAAGACGCTTGGCCGTGGCCATTTCGCTGTGGTCAAGCTGGCCCGACATGTGTTTACAGGAGAAAAGGTACGGGAGGCCAACTGCTCGCCTTTTGGTGATGGGGTTTCTGGCTTTTTAAAGGCCCTGTGCCTGATATTCTTTCCGGGTAGTGGGTAGTCCTCCTTCTGTGATGTGGGAAAGTAGACATTTGTGAAAAGACACTGTGCATCTAATTATAAAGCTTATTTTCTTCCACTGTGAAGAACTAGCAGGCAAGTTGTGAAAGGTGCTTATGAGCTCATCTTTGTGTAGAACAGGGATGTTAGAAGTGTGGTCCTTTTTAATGAGAGACTATTTTTCATTTCTGTTAATTTAGAAAAGACAAATTTAAAAGACTTGATTTCTAGATTTGATTTTAACAAACCCGCTGAGACCTTCTGTAGAACTCATTTTACCCCTTGAAATATGTGTATGTAAATAAAAATGTGTGGCAGAATTAAATGAAAATAGGCTACAAATGCCAAATAATTGCTGTTACACTGTTTCTTGTACATACTGTGCAAAAAGTTGGTTCTCTATCATGAAGAATGTGACTTACCTTTTTGTCTCATGCATTAACCTCTTAAGACCTAGAGTCCCCGGAAATGGGGACTTTTTTTTCAGATACAGTTATTGACCTATGTGTTTTACGCAGAAAAATATTCCAAAATTGCAAATTAGTGACAGCTGATGTGGGATTATCCATTTCTGTTGTTATTTCCTACACCACAGGGAGGAAAAAGGCCTTTTTGCAGAAAAATGTGTGTGTTTTTTTCAGGCGGAAATTCATTCAAACCCATGGCAACCTCATTTTATTGTCAAACAACATCATTTATTTTTATTTCACTTCCGCCGTCATCCCAAAGCTCTACCCAATGTGTGGACACCAAGATTAGCCATGTGCACCTATGATGTAAAGACATGATTTTTGGAGAAAAAGGCCTAGGGCTTAAGAGGTTAATGGGGTTTGTTATTTTTTTTAAGCTAAATTCACATTTTGTAATCTTGTTTTAGGTTGCGGTCAAAGTAATAGACAAGACCAAGCTGGACCCAGTCGCGCGCGGCCACCTTTTCCAGGAAGTGCGCTGCATGAAGCTGGTCCAGCACCCCAATGTGGTGCGCCTGTACGAGGTCATCGACACTGCAACCAAACTCTACCTCATCCTGGAGCTGGGAGACGGGGGGGACATGTACGACTGCATCATGAAATATGACGGGGGTCTCAGTGAAGAGGTAGGTAAACACTGTGCTCATTATTCATCCACTCCAGCGTTCATTTTGTTGACTACAGTATGTTGTCCTTTATGTCCCTAGGTGGCTAAATGTTACTTTGCCCAAATCGTCCACGCCATCTCCTACTGCCACCGACTCCATGTGGTGCACAGGGACTTGAAGCCAGAGAATGTGGTCTTCTTTGAGAAACAGGGCATCGTGAAGCTCACCGACTTTGGTTTCAGTAATCGGTTTCAGCCTGGCAAAAACCTCAACACCTCATGTGGCTCGCTGGCTTACTCCGCACCGGAGATCTTACTGGGAGACGAGTACGACGCCCCTGCTGTCGGTAAGTCGCTATCTAGGTTCCTATCTAGGTTATTCAGCATTGTCTTGGCGTTTATCAGCTTTGGGTCACTAATCTTTGCCTTGTGGAGCATGTAGATAGGCCAGGACGCAGAGTCCATAGTCCTTAGTCTTTGTCTAAGTTTTATTGGTCTGGCTATTATCTAATGCTGTCACTATCATTATTCTTTCTTTTCGCACGTACATTGAAGATACTTTTATCAAAGCGGTGTACAGTAACTCACAGTAAGCCCTGGGGACGCCTGCAGTATCAATTTAGTTTAAGATCTTCACGCATTAAAGGGACTATACCTGATTTTTTTTTCTAGTAGTGGAATGAAATTTGTGTTTTCCTCCTTTAGTATATTGCAAACTCAAACATGGGGAAATGATACTGTGCACCTAATATAAAGCATTTATTGTCAATTCCATGGTTTGCAGGCTAATTTTCCAGCATTTCTGTGGCTATGACCCAAAAAAGTGACCCTGCCGGTTGTGAAATATGCTTAGAAATTCATCTCTGAGAAGAATCAGGATTTTCGAAATTATGAAATGTTAGCAAAGTTAAGAATGGACCACAGCTATCAATTTATTTTACTCGCTCCCTTTTACATTATTTGTAATTTTAAAAAGTATGAAAAATCAGGTATTGTGCCTTTAAATCAAGTAAAAGAAATCTCAGTTGGCCCAGTGTGCTGTCTGATGTCATGCTTTGTTGACAATTCTTCAGAATCGTGTTCCAACTAACTAGGGCGTAGAACCATGCTGCAACTTTAGCTATTGTGTGGGCCTTCCTGCTAACGCAGTCATTGTATCATAGTGATGGCTTCTCTTCACACCAAAGCATACTTTAGCTTTATAGTTACGAGGCCGGAGTGATACTTGGATGTGATGTAATGTCCTTTTGGGTGCTCTTCAGGGCAGGGATCGGCCTCATTTTAAAAAAATTGAAGAAACTGAGGCTTTCCAAAAGTAGAAAAATAAAAAGCCTTTATTCACACATGGCTAGACTTGGTAAAATCGTTGCCTACACGTTTCAGCTCTAGGCCTTCATCAGAGCATCCAGGGCATACTTTAGCATTGCCTGATTGTTGCTAATTTAAATGTAATGCTGCAGAGATTGAGAACATTTTGGAAACTGAAGGGGCGACGAAAGACTGGAGTGAGCACTTTCCAATGAGGATTTACACTTGTGTTCCTGCATTCTGATACATTTCCACACATTAGTTTCTGCCATGACAATTTTAATAAGATGGTATACGTAAGATAAAACTTAAACATACTTAGTTATACCTAATATTCTGCCTCAGTCAGGCTGTCCTCCTGTCCCTCTATAGGTTGTACTACACCACTATTAGGCCTTTTGTAATGTCCCCCTTTTTGTCCTGGATTTAGAGAGTTCTAGCCATTGCATAAAATGTTTAATATTGGGTGTCCTAACTTTCTGGCTTGCTGTTGCGAAACCAGTTGTGTTTTGAGGCAAATTAAATTGTTCTAAGGTGGACTTTCCCTAATATAAGTTTTAATTGCTCAAGTCCGTCCCACCATGTCCCACCGAATGGCACACCGCACCACTTTACAATCATCTCTTACACTATATTGAGCTTGTGTGTGGTGACAGAGTGGATTCATATCGGTGTTAGTTGTCCCGAGCAGCCTATCTGAGCACTTGACCCAGATGCTAAAGCAGATGTGCTCAGTCCGCCCCCTGCAGTCCCTACACATTGTTGATTCAGCCGAGAGGGTGGGATGATTCAGGTCAGGATAACTTGATGGCCTAAATTTGTAGTGTATGTATGTATGTATGTATATATACATACATACATACATACATACACACACTACAAATTTAGGCCATCGAGTTATCCTGACCTGACTTGGACTATCTACCTGCTCCATCCGCAGGGCCCCGGGTCTGCTGGGGTTCAGCCATATGGCCTGTAGCCCAGTTTCCTTTGACAGAGAGTAAGATCCTGTCCTCACTTTGCTTTTCTCCTGTTGGACTGTGTTTAAAATCCCCAAATCATCCAAAATTAGGTTCTTCACACTGATGCAAATTGTCTATGGAGAATATAGCTGAAACGGCTCAGATTTCGATGACAGATTTTTAAGTCATGAAGAAATTATTATCCAAGTTTCATTTAAAATGGCTTGAATATATGGCGAAACAACAATTTCTTCAAAACAAAATCTATGTCTACAAAGAAGACCTTTTAGACCTACTTGCGCTGAATAAAAATACATTTTTTTATATGTGAAAACTCCAAAAGGGCTCACAATTATCTCGCGGAGTCACTTGTGTTACATGGCCGTGAAAAGGGATGTTTACTAACCCAGCTGACACGGCTAAGTTGGCGCCCCTCATGCTAATGGGCATTGACGTGAATAGTATTATCCAGTGATGTGTCAGCCGCCTGGTTTATAAATAAAGTTATCTGGGAAGGAAGTTGGGTGTTCCTGTGACGCACATGATGAGGGAGTATGGGTTGTGGTTGCTAGGAGACGTTGGCCTGGGGTGAGATGGTTATGGGGAATACAGCAGCGGCAAAATTGCTCTTTCGCAGCAGCCACGGAGCAGTAAGGCCTCGTATTGACACAGCGAGCTCCGCAAAGTAAAGACTTGATATTGAGTTGTCATTTGGTGTTGTGCATGATCTCTTTACTAATTCAGTCATATAAATGCAGCCGGGCTTAGAACCTGCCCAATGCTTTGGAAATATTTGTACTTTCATATTTTAAAACAAAGGTTGTGTTGTTACACATGTTTTGTTTTTAACTTATTTTGCCTTTTTACTTTTGTCCAACTGAGAGATAGAGTATAATCGAATCCTAGGGTGCAATGATCTTTTTGCAATATACACAGTATGTAGCTGCTGCCTAATAAAATTATGTCTGATAGTCATTTCCTTGTCAAATTTGATTTAAAAATAATACTACATAATGAGTTGCAGAGGTGAGCTGCAATTACTTAACCTTGCCTGCAAGCTGAATTCTCGTGGTATTTGTGATTTCACAAACACACAAGAATCCATCTTGCCCCGAGCTGCTAAAGTGTTTGAGCCAGGACCACCAGTGGGACAGAGCGACGAAAGCAGCAGGTGCCGAGCAAAACAAACATTTGTTTCGAAAATAAGGTAGTGTGGGTTAAGGTGCCTTCAACCCGCAAACTCGTGCTACAAAAAAACACAAAAACCACTCGACGACATTATGATATAAAGCTCAGAGCCGCTATCTAACAAACAACTACGAGCCAAACTCCGAACGGATTCGTTTGGAGCGGTCCCAGATTGATATTGTGGAGAACTCAACTACGAGTGCTACACAATGTCTATCTGGCTCTTGCCAGGTTAGCATTTACTGCCCTCTGAAGGAAAATGTGATTTATGTGCTGCCGCTTTAAGAAGCACATTGTATGCAAAGGCTGCTCTTCCACTGACCGGAATCAGGTCAATTCAATGACAGGGCGTCTGCCTCTGTCTCTCCACCAGACATTAAAACAGGATGTGTGTCAGTGGACCACGTTGTTGACCAGAAACATGGTCGATGCCACGAGCAAAAGCTGTCTTCTAAAAATAGCTTTTCAGACCTGATGCACTGTACTGTGAAGAATTGCATTCATATGACGCTTTGAGAGGTGTCCATGTTAACCTACTTTTCTGTCTGGAGATCATGTGCAGCTGTGTTTATGGAAAAGTTTTCTCAAATAGAATTCAGGCTTTAATTCAACTAAAGAGGAGACCGCTTTAAAATCCAGGTCACTGAACTGAACACCCATTTTTGTTTAGTTGGATGTCACGGGTGCATTGACATGAAACATTTTCTTTGTGCAGATATCTGGAGTCTGGGGGTGATCCTTTTCATGTTGGTTTGTGGGCAGCCTCCTTTTCAAGAAGCCAACGACAGCGAGACCTTGACCATGATCATGGACTGCAAATATGACGTACCTTCACATATCTCCAGTGCCTGCAGAGAGTAAGTAACACGCGTGCACGCAGGCCCACGCGGCACTCAGCAGGTGCTGCATATTTCATGTACCAAGATGCAAAAAGAAAAGCAGAAGAGCGAAAAGGGCCCCTCTTCCAGTGAAGCGCTGCTGCGTTAAGTGTATCTACCCGATGTGTATCAGCTCGCTATTTTTACCAGGGCGAGGATTTAACCATGCAGCAAACAAGAGCAGACCAACACACTGTTAGCCCAATATAAATACACTATATCTGAACTATTGACGTGATGTGTGTATTTACAGACATTGCAAATACTTGTAGGTATGCAAAGGTGGAAGGCTGTTTGAAAAAAAAATCTTACCTGGGATTGTTTAACAGTGAATAAAACAGATAAATGGGTAACTTGCTATAAAGACCCTTTCATTGTTTGTAAACATTTGGGGCTTAGCTGGAGGCAGAAAGCTAGGTTCCTATCTATGGAGCATCATAGTCCCGCCCACCAGCTCGTCTGTACACGCACGCGCCTCGGTGCCGGAAGTAATAATCCCATTCAAAAAAACTTTTCGAAAAAAAAAGGAATATAAAATGTTTAAAAGAACAATAGCAGCTAACCAGCAACGTGGAAACTGATGGGCATAAAACACACAATAATAAATTAAAATGGTATCCAAAACTTTATAAACCAAAAAGTTATAAAAAATTTTCAGCCTGTTTTCAAGTATTGGGTATTTTCTTGCTTGTAAAATATCCGCGCTATGGCTAGCAGTTAGCACGTAGCTGATTAGCCTCCATTGTGCTTTTGAACTCGTACAATTTTTACTTGTACAAAGTTCTTCGAAAAGTCTATAATAATAATGGGATTATTACCTCCGGCACCGAAGCGCGTGCTTGTACAGACGAGCTGATGGGCGGGACTGTGATGCTCCATTTCCATTGTAGCTGTTGTCATAGTAACGCTAAACAAACTTCTAATTGTTGTTGGAAATATCAGATAAAACCTAATTTTATCATCTCAAATGTCGTTCTGCTTGTTCTTGCTCCTTAAGCCACAACAGGATGGCATTTTTTTCGTTGTAGTTTTACACTTATAATCGCTAGTTTTAATTTAATCTTATTTATTTTGCTCACTTCCTGCCTCCAGCCGACGTCACTGATGATGTAAGCAGCGAAAGGGTCTATACAAACCCAATTTACAGTTTTAAGAAACCAATTCAAGGGACAAAACGGCCAGAGAGTCACCAGTGTCAGATCAAAGCTGCGGAATTCATTACCCCCAAAATATCCGAGTGTAAAATGTTCACCATTAGGCTTAAAACTTGGCCTAAAACAAACCAAAAAAGTACCCATATGTAAATCTCAGTCAGTGTTGGTAGGCTTTGTGTTAGGCCTGCATGTGTGTTTCATAGTCATTTTGTATCCATGTTGTTATTTGTAAATTGTGTCCGGCGCAGGAGTTGAAATCATCGAAACTAATGCTCTTGCTTTACCCTGCAGTCTCATTGGCCGCATGCTACAGCGGGACCCAAAGAAGCGAGCAACACTAGAAGAGATCGAAAGCCACGACTGGCTTAAAGGTGTCGACCCCTCCCCTGCCACCAAGATGTCCACCCCCCTGGTGTCCCATCGCAACCTGTCGGAAGAGGAGCACGGGTCCATTATTCAGCGAATGGTCCTGGGAGGCATTGCAGAGCGAGACAACATCACGGAGTAAGTATTCTTCCTCTTGTGCACCCCTTTTGTCTGTTTGTCACAGTTTACTCGAGCAACACAAGTGACGCTATTATAAGTGGTTTAATTGTCGTCAGTAACCATCGCACACTGGCCATGTCCAATCCGATCTTCACACCTGTCATTTCCTTTGAGTCACTGTGACCAAGGGATTGTTTGCCGATTTTGTAATTCTGTTTGGATATAATTGAGTTTCAGAAGTCATGTAATTGTCTAAATCTCTCTCTTTTTTTTTTTTTTTTTTTTAAATAGAGCTTTGGAGTCAAATCAGTACAACCACATTACGTCCACATACTTCCTGCTGGCAGAGAGGATGCTCCGAGAGAGGCAGGAGAAGGAGCAGTCCACTCAGACACGATCCCCCAGTCCCAGCAAAGCTCAGTTCAGGTATTTGCCTTCAATGTTTTCAGACAGACGTGTACTATAACCAGCGGCTTAAATTAAGGCTGACCTGTTTTGGAAATTGATTTAATTGCAAGTATTTCTGACAGGTATTGCAATTGTGACTAGCAATTTGAAATCAAATCAATCAAGATATGCTGTTAACATTGCAGATTTTAAACACAGGAGCAGTGATTTATAGAAAGAGATTTGCTGAACTAAAACAAGAGTCATTCATGTTCAAGAGTCATTATATAGGACCCAATAGATCTTTTGGTGTTTGCAAAGGAATTGTGCTTACAAATAACTACAGACTTTGCAACTATTCACATTATGATTTTAATATGATTCTGATATTGTGCAGCTCTATCAGCATAATTAATAATAGTTGAAAACAACACAAATAATAGTAAAAAATAAATGTTTAAAAATCATGAATACTTCTTATCTAATTACAGGCAATCATGGCCCACCAGAGTGGATGTCCACCAGGATGTCAATGATGGGTTAGGGGGGCCACCTATGTCTCACCCTGGGGGGCCTCAGTCTCCTGCACGCAGCGCTGAGAGCCTCCACAAAGGCCCCAGACCCAAAACTGCTCTTCTGGATGTTAGCCAGCGCCATGAGAACCACACACCAGTGTCGAGCCAGCAGCCTTCACGAACTCTTCGGCCGCTGAGCAAGCCCCAGTCTATCCCACACCGCCTAAGCCCCCTGACTGCAGTGGGTCCCTGTAAACCACGCAGTCCTAGTCTCTTCAGTGTGGAAGAGGATGAGGAGGAGGAAGGAGGGGAAGGAAAATGTCTACCACCAGCTTCACTACCCACTCAAGTGGTGCTTCGCTGCAAATCCTCCTCTGGAAACCGCCTAACCTCTCGAATGAGTGCGCCTGTGCTCAACCAAATCCACGAAGAGGATAAAGAGGAAGAGGAAGATGAGGACAGTAAAGAGCTGCTTGGACTGGGCCCACCTAAACCCAGCCTTAGTCTCAACTTGAACTGTAGAATACCGTCACCCTCACAGATAATGCTGTCACCTAAAACTGTTGTTTCTTTGAGTCCCAGCTCAGAAACTAGTGATGAGGACTTGGAAGGTGTTCACAAACACACTGTTCGGGACAGTGCAGGTGTGACAGGTGTCAGGACATTGGATGGGGAGAGGCGGGGATCAGGGCAGCGCAGTCCTTGCAGTCCTGGCTCAGGGCCTGGACAGGGCAAAACCAAAGCAGCGAGTGGCCTGGTGGAGAGCCTAAAGCTCATGAGCCTGTGCCTAAGCTCCCAGTTTCATAACCTGACTGGAGGAGGAGGTGGCAGCGGTGGGGTCAGTGACCCCCAGGACCGGCCTGTGTGGAGAATGTGTATGGGTGGCTCCACAGGCTCTCTGGACAAGGTTTCACTCCTGGGGGGTCCTTCACCCAGAGGGAACCCATACCAGCAGCGTTCACAGCATCAGCCCACAGTGGGTGACACTTTTGCAGATCCACTCCTTGACGGCACTTGTTCTGGGACATTGAGGTTGGGAGAGCTGGACTTGGCCAGAGAAAACCACAGAAACATGAAGAACCGAGTGCTGCAGATGCCATTGAGTGACAAGACACTCTCTGTCAATATCCACCGTAGCCCCAAAGAGGGTCTGCTGTGCACCCCCACTCCTCACAGCTGTTGCCAAGTCATCTAGACTGACTGTGACCTACTGTACAGTGACATGCCTCACCTACTTTTTCCATCTGCACATGCACAGCCATCGCACGTGATTACATGCACCCGATATTCCACTATGGTCCAGTTCTTTTCAGAGGAAAATATAGGACAAATATTACATCATATTTTCTAAAGACATGCTTTAAGGCATGCAGCTGTAATTGATTTTATGAAGTCTGTGGCCAATGTCACAGTAAGCGGAAGTCAAAGTACCATTCTGAAAGTCTTTTGGGGTATCGTGTGCATGTAAATCTGTAAACTGTATAATTGGATGTCACCATATAAGTCATCTTGGTTTAGTTATCCCAGTGATTACTACTGTTTACTACGGGCTGTGGCAGAAGGAGCTGCACGTGTTGCATGTGTTGCACATTTAGTGACAAAGTATCTATGAAGCAGGCCAGGTGCCACAAATGTAAATGCAGTAAATGCTTTATTTATTGGTCCCCTATACGTGAAATGGGTTATTTGAAAACACAGAGACACTTTCTGCGCAAAAGTGGACTTGAAGCGTTTGCACAAGTGTGACCACACACTCACTCTGTACAATATTGAGGAGTTTCACTCTCATGTTACATACTATACTTTTAATACCACTATTTTTAATTTTGAGACTATTTGTTTTTTGACTGAATGATTACTAAAAGAATTGAGGTGATAATCTGCTGGAGCAGCACTTAAGTCTATCACAGTTTTATTTTTCTATGTCATATATACTATATGCTTGGAAGGAAACGAACACTCATTTAGCCCTTTGTGGTTTGTACATAAGTGAATATCTCAAGACTTAGTAAGCTGTACGTTTAGTGGCAGAAAAGTTGTCTTGCAGTAGAACCTCTTTAGATCCATACACCAGTATCCCTACTTTCTATGAAATATCCAAAGAAAGAGTATTTCATAGTGGGTCTGGATAATGGAAGCCACTGTTGTAGCATATTCCTACACTGTAAGGTCCTTTAAAGTTTAAAGTGGATGTTGAAACTACCAAACCATCCCAGCTCCTTTATGTATTGATCAGTGTAGCTGGAATCGTGACCCGCTCTTAGTGGAATATATACTCTGACAGTGCATGCGTTTTACTGTAGCATCCTAATACACAGCCACCACCTGCTGTCTGAACAGTAACGGGTTAAAACAGTCACTTACTGTAGCCACCACCCAGCAATACCAGCAACTGCAAAATGTACAAACAACAATGGATGTGCCATAAGTTCTGTCCTGAGCATATTGTACTGTATGTATATGATAGAGCTCTATTAAATTATTACAATGTCAAAGACTTTTTCTGATCTGGGCTCGTCTGTGTTCTTGTATATTGGGTTTATGCACAAATCAGACAGACTTTATTTATCCACGAGGAACTTGACTGACTTGGCCAACTATCGAGTATCAATTTGAAACTTGTGCTTTAGATCAGTGTTTCCTAACCAGGTAATGGTTAGAGCCAGGTTCAAATGTATGGTTTTATTATATTGATATATTAATTACAAATATTTGTTCAGATGGGATTTCGGATATCTTGTTTAGTTTTTGAACAAGCTAGTTATTTTGTGAAAACAAAGTCTGATTTTCCCTTGTGTTTTGGGGCTCAAAACTCAATAATTCACACAGGAACTGGATATTGAAAAGATAATATCAGCTGTAGCGACTAAATTTAGGTGCAACAATGTGATAAAAATAAATTTAGAGAAAATTTAAGATTTGCCACATAACCCTATGGAGAAATATTGAGTGAGTGCAATAATTAAACTCTATGGGGGTCATTTAACGACCGTTTGCTCATGTGCAAAACGATTAGCACTTGCAAACGTGGATCAGGGTTATTTGCACATATTTTAATCCCACAGCAATCTCTCATCTACATGTGTATGAGATTTGGTCCCTTAATACGTTGATACATGTGATTTCAAATGGTAAATTAGATGCAACATGTCCACAAAAAGCTACATGCTATTTTCCACTTTGCTCTCGCTATTCAGCACCTGCCTTGATAAATGACCCCCTTTTTGTTGTGAAGATTAGAAAATGTATTTGTTTAAGGTGTGAAAAAAAAGAGTTTTGCCAGCAGTGTCTCCCCTTAAAAGAAACAAAATATGGAGTTTGATACTGAACATTGCATTGATAAGTCGATATGAAGTGGGTTTTAACCTCTTAAAACCCAACAGGTGCCCAATTTGGTTCCTATAGGGTTTAAGAGGTTAAAGTAAGGGATAATAATAAACCCAACACATGTACAATGAAATTAAAGCCATAATGGAATCTATTTACTGTGCACATGCCGCCCCGGGGAATCTGATTGGCAACTGCAGGAGTCACCCAACTCCAGCTCCGAGGGCTTGAGGCAGTATATAGATTGTGTTCACGTTATATAATTTGATGTCATAATTTCCGCTTGGGGCAGGTACTAATACAAGGAATGAAGGTTTTACATACTGTATGTGAAACCTGATCATGGGTAAAATGTGGGACGTACAGTTGTGGCCAAAAGTTTACATACCCTTTTAATCTTATGGCTGTTTTCCATAGAATATGAACAACGACACTAAAATCTTTTTTTTCCACCCATGGTTAGTGGTTGTGCGAAGCCATTTATTCCCAAAGAACTGAGTTTACTCTTTTGAAATGATAATGAAACAGAAACTACTCAAATGTCCCTGATCTAACGTTTACATGACCTTCAACAACTGCCAGGAAAATTGTTCAGGAGCAAAGAAAAACTCACTTCAGCTGAAATACAGGACTCTGACAAAATTGATATTTGTTTCAAGATGCACATTATGTAAACTTTTGATCTGGGACATTTGGATAGTTTCTAG
>OMNZ01090487.1:27848-47144 GCA_900303255.1 Lesueurigobius sanzi | reverse complement strand
TAGATTGTGTTCACGTTATATAATTTGATGTCATAATTTCCGCTTGGGGCAGGTACTAATACAAGGAATGAAGGTTTTACATACTGTATGTGAAACCTGATCATGGGTAAAATGTGGGACGTACAGTTGTGGCCAAACGTTTACATGACCTTCAACAACTGCCAGGAAAATTGTTCAGGAGCAAAGAGAAACTCACTTCAGCTGAAATACAGGACTCTGACAAAATTGATATTTGTTTAAAGATGCACATTATGTACACTTTTGATCAGGGACATTTGGCCATATCAATCTATGGCCTTTGGACTTGGTCACCACTTTTGAACATCTTTATGAGAAACTGATTTGACCTTAGTTCATACATGCTGAAAGAGAAGACATTACAGTTTGTGACAGTTTTTGTTCCAGGTATAAAACCCCAGTAATTACAAAGATAACAGCCGTAGCCACTTACCCGTCTGTCTACTGATGTTCAATACAAGAAGTTGAAATACAGAATGGTGTCCTCATCATTGTCTCCAGTGGGGTTTAGTCAACTCAAGTCTGCCCCATAAGTTCCACCTGGATATTACTCCTGACCAAATGCCTTACAGTCCTTACAGTCCACACATTCAGGGTCATCCATCCAACAGGGCGGATATGGACAGAATGAGACCTAACGCATAAGGCTGTGTGCTGTTTTTGACCATAACAAGACGTCAATCGTAGGTAAAGTTATTTAGTTTATTTGTTTTAAGGCTTGATAGAAGCTTGTGGCCATTGCACTGTGTTGTTGTGGCTCAAATTGTCTACCTTCCATGGGGAAATGGCCCTAAATACAATCATGCTGAATTTCATGGTATTCAGTCATCATTTATTCCACTTTTGAGACATGGGCTGTGCACTTGTAGACACTGTTGTAAAGCATATTTGTGGCCACTAAGCCTCTCTGTCCCATTGACTTGTTTGTTGTAGGCCTATTCCAGAATGGCCTGGAAGCTTCAGTCTGGGCTGGTAATCTCCTTCACATCTGGCCCAGTGTTCCACATCAGGCGGCTGGTGGGAAATCAGATCAGAACAGATAAGCTTTTAGGGTCAGCGATGAACCCGTGCGTGCAGCCACCACCCAAACGCCAGACAGAGATGGTGCATTTGGTGCAGCATGATCATTACAAATACACATAAGAACCAGCGGCGGAAGATGAGACTCGAGCGGGCAGGTGGGATGTGGTGCTGTTTTCGGAAGTAAAATGTTACCTCCAGAGATATTTGTGTCATGAGGATAGGCTATACTCACTGTATGTGTGATATGTGCAGCGGCGGGACACGTGCATCTATGTAATCCCATCACAATCCTCTCAGGCAAAGGAGAGACGCCAAATCAACCCACTTTCAGCTTGTCTGTGGTAGAGCCTTTTATGTCCGAGAGATAAACAATTGGTGCATTTTTTGCATAAAGAGTAAAACTATATTTCACAATTTACATCCAACCATCACTAAGGGTTAAACAAACCAAGGATTTGTGACATACAGTATAAGTGACAATCTGCCAATTTGGATAGATTGGAAAATTGTGATTACTTGGTGTTGTTTCTCTACACTGCAAAAAAAAAGTATCTTGATAAGGTAAAAGGTTTGAGAATGATTGGCTTGACTTTAAAAAAAACATATTATTTCAATTAAAATGAGAATCATTATCTAATTTAACCAGGACAGTCCCCACTGAGGTCAAGAATCTCCTTTTCAGGGGAGTCCTGGCCTCAGAGGGGATCCTATTGTACATGTTTTTAGTGGTAGGGAAAACCGGAGCACCCAGAGGAAACCTACGCAGACACGGGGAGAACAAGCAAACTCCACACAGAAAGACCCTAAGTGGAATGAGATGGATTTTTTCTTATATTAAAGGGACACCGTGTAACATTTTGTATTGTACAGCTGCCAATACAAAACATGCTCCTGACCAACTACACATAGAAAATTGTATTTTTTGCAGAGGGCAATCATGTATCATGAATTTGGGTGAAGTCCTAACCTTTTTAAATCTCACATTTGGGTGGTTTTAGTCAACATCTCGATGGAGACGAGCTGGCTGTATCCTGTAGTGTGTGTCCAGCTTTAGTTACCTCTTAAAAATACCATATTAGATCAACATTGTTTTGCCAGATCGCCCTAACCATAACCATAACCATTAACTGTTCTTATGGCACAGAGTGACCATACATTACAAGAGTCTGTTAGGACTGTGGGCTTGTTTCTCAAATAATCTTGTACAATGTGAGACCAAGGACTTTCACAGTGCACCACAAATGGGAGAAGAGAATGACTCAGTTTGCACACCATTTGTATTCATTGTAGCAGCTTGGAGTCAAAAACTAAAATATCTGGAAACGCAGAGACATCTTCACCAAGGCATTAGTTCCAACTCACAGTGGTACAATATACAGGCCACTATGCATGATACAAGACTCAAAAGAGATGTTTTGCAGCTTGTCTGTGGGGTTCTAAACGCAATATATCAGAGTTAAATATTGAACAATCCCTCAGAGCAAACCTTCGAAATATTGTTAAGACTGGAAAATGTGATGGTGTAGGTGCTTCTAATGCAGAAATGTGCATTTTGAAAAAAATATCTTTGAATTTACAATCCCCCATAAAATTTGACTGGGAAACGTTGAATCAATGCAATAATTTAACACTTTATTGTGATGATTAGGCAATTTATTTGTTTATTTGTGTATCTTCTCTCATCCCCCCAAGCTCGGATCCTCTACCAGCTTCAGAGTTCTGTGCAGTATCTTTGTTGTTCCCAGAACTGCACTTTTCTCGACTGCGATGTCTGATGTTTTACATATACAGTATTTGACCATGATATACAGTATATGGGGATATTGGATACATATGGGTACAGTGGGGGGGAAAGTATTTAGTCAGCCGCCAATTGTTCAAGTTCTCCCACTTAAAAAGATGAGAGAGGCCTGTAATTTTCATCATAGGTACACTTCAACTATGAGAGACAAAATGAGAATAAAAAATCCAGAAAAAATAATTGTCTGATTTTTAAAGAATTTATTTGCAAAGTATGGTAGAAAATAAGTATTTGGTCACTGACAAACAAGCAAGAGTTGTGGCTCTCACAGAGCTGTAACTTGTTCTTTAAGAGGCTCCTCTGTCCTCCACTCGTTACCTGTATTAATGGCACCTGTTTGAACTCGTTATCAACACCTGACCACATCCTCAAACAGTCACACTCCAAACTCCACTATGGCTCCCCCCCAGAGAGTCTATTATTAGTCTATTATACTCTAGTATTTCAGCTGAAGTGAGTTTTTCTTTGCTCCTGAACAGTTTTCCTGCAGTTGGTCGTGAAGGTCATGTAAACGTTAGATCAGGGACATTTAGTAGTTTCTGTTTCATTATGATTTCAAAAGAGTAAACTCAGTGCTTACAATAAATGGCTTCACACAACCACTAACCATGAGTGGAAAAAAGATTTTTGTATCATCATTCATATTCTATGAAAAATGGCCAAAACATTAAAAGAGTATGTCAACTTTTGAGCACAACTGTATATATATATACTGTATATATTTATGCAAAAACAGACATCTCCATTTTGAGTTAATTGCAAACTTGATTTCGATTTTTACTACGGTGCTCTACAGGGAACACCAGTCTAAATAAATGTAAATCTATAACAAGTAACATCATATTTTTGAGTCACTAACATAGATCTGGTCATTAAAACACTGCTACACAAAGAGAAAATTACAAGCAAACGTTGGTTTTTGTCAATGGCACTTATCTGTTTTTGAAAATGAACTCTTAATATATATACATTTGGGGTACGCTACAATATCATCTTCTCGCCTCCATTGAAATGTAACAAGCAACAAGTTTAAAAGTTATGTTCTCTTTGAAATATTTTATTCTGAGAAGTCACTCCAAAATTAACTTTGCCTCTGTCTATCTGTCCGTTAACACAATGGCATCACTGACACGTTCATTTAGATTTAGAGTTTAGTTGCTTGATTAACAGACAGCAACAATAGTTTGGAATGATTTGAAGTGTGGCTTTAAGATCTCAAATGGTTCTTTTGGATATATATTACTATTATTCCTAATGTGAGTAGTCAGCTCTTATAAGCATCACATTTTCTTTTGCATTTCTTTCCCATTTTCTTCAGAAATAAAAAAATAAAAAAAAAACGAGCAGCTGGCAAATCCCTCTTGGTTTGTTTCTAATTCATTCAACGCTGTGATCATTATTGCTGTCCCCACCGGCAGAATGTAAGAGCTGGAGTGATGTTTTTACTGCGAAATGAATGATTTAATGTGACGCTCGAGGAAAACGACTACGTTTGATCAGCGTAGTAGGAGGAAGCAAGAAGATAAAGAACTAAAATGGGTGACGACTTGTGACTAGACTCTGCAAAAATGTGGGTGTCGAGCTGATCTTGTTGCAGCTTGTCATTCACACATTAACATCAGGAAATAAATCAAATAAGAAGCACAAAGACTGGCCTGTCAAGATTATATAACAGACTGGTCTGTCAAGATTATATAACAGACATTAAATAAATACTCCATTTAAAGAGCACACTTTAAAATTGAGGTGATGGGCAGGTAAGATTTTTTATTGTGGCAACTTGGTTTATAGCTGGGCCTACCTGAATGAAAGTAAAACTGTCATAAAGTTCATCTTCTCAGACAGAAAATAAGAACAATCTTCAAATGAGTGATGTTGGTCAGTAAAAAGGACTGTTATATGGCAGCTTTGGAATCCCCCACAAATAATGATCAGGTCCAACATTTGTCAATTTTCTTTTTTGGTGATTTATTTCAAAAACTCTTTTGAGTTGTACTGGCACCTGCCCTCCATCTGAAATTATGACATCATCAAATTCTAAACTGTAAATACAATACAAGATTTCACATTTGAGTTCCCTCAATGTGAAAGAAGTACATGATCAGAGATGATAACCTCCTTTCTGCAACATAATAAAGGTCTATTTGCTTTTGCCTCCGGAATAGTGCAAAAAAAGATATAACAAATCAAGTGATCTCTCGCTTATGATCCAGTTTAGTCATTTTGTAAGCTGAAACTGTATGTGGTCATGCTGATAGAGGGAAACTGGGATTTCACGCGCAGCGGCCAGAAGACTAACCCTGTGTGCTTTTGTGCGCGCACCTTTTATGTAGTTATTTTCAGGCTTCTGTGCTTTCAATTATGTCCAACCCCAGCATGAAATCCACTGTCACTTCACCAATACCGTTTCTAATCAAACGTAGCCATGTGACTGTGTGGGTGAGAGAGATGCAGCAGGAGAATAAACCTGCTAGCATTGTGGGATGGCAGAGGCCTGTACACGTTTCGCACCACAGCAGGTCGTGTGCAAGCGTACCATGATGGCTCCTGCTGGATTTTCTGGTGCCTGACTTGACAATCAGCCAGACAGTCTCAGCAAAAAACAAGCAACACATAATAATTTCCCTGTCCAAGCCCCGCCATCACATCCTGAGAGGAGAGCGGCGGTCCAAAAGACTTCTCCGTGGTGACCAGTTGCCAGGAGACGGTTTGGGTGTGTTTATATCTCACAAGTGATGGGCAGCAGGCACTGTTAAAGGTTGTTACAAAATAACATAAAATGTCATCATCATGAGACTGCAGAGCCTGACTTACTCAGTGTTTGGTGCCAGAAACTGCTTGTCAGAGTGGTATGTAGTGCTATGCATTCCAATTTTCATGGTGCAATAAATAAAGGAGAGGTACAAACACACAATCCCAGACCACTGGCCTAAAAGATGCTAAATTTCTGATGATGTATCTCAAAAACACATGAGCTATTTTTAGTCCACTACATGTCTGACCTTATTCTGTCAGCCCAGTTGTGATTTAGCGCCGAGCTCAGTGTTGTACGGCTTTTAAAGCATCACTGGCCAGATCTCCAGAGTGGGCCACTCAACTTAATATGCAGGCAGCCTGTGGTAGTCAGCAGTCCCTATACTCAGGAGGATGTGCTCTGAGCTGTGCTCTGCTGCCCTCTAGTGGGACCCATGAGAACTACATGGCATAAAGACCAGGCAGTATATCTATCAAAGAATGGGTCAGATAGTTATTTGTGCAAAGTGTATCCAATTGTCTCAGAACATGTAATGATCACTTGACTATATGCTGCATTGTGGCTTTATTTACATTATGTACACCAACAATCTTACTGTTTTTGTGACCATTGGTCAAATTTTTGACAATGATTCAAATACAAACCTGAACCAACCATTAAAGAATAAAGTGCTTAGCAAAGTGTCAATGTCCATCCATGTATTTAACTGAGCAGACCACAAATCCTAACCTTGTCGCTCAGCCTTCATAAGGATCTGAAGGACAGTCTGGTTGAAGTCTTCTGGTTGGTCAGCAAAGACATAATGTCCAGCTCCTCTGATCACCTACAAATACACAAGCAGGGTTTAAACAGGATGCAACAAGTCAAATGTAATGCCATTTTAATACCATACCAACTTTATTTATAATGCACTTTAAAAACTTTGCAGTTGGCCAAAGTGCCGTACACAAGTCATAATACAAAAAAAAAGAAATGGAGTATAAACAGTAAAACACAAGATGCAGCTTTTGAAAGCAAACATACCCAAATACTAGATTTTCAATGCCATTAATGCAACAATTCAGTGCGTATTTCATTTCAAAAAATTCCACCAAATAGATGAATTTCCATATTCAGTATAAAATTTATACAACGGGTAACTGTTGAACAGAACTGTTGTGTAAAAAGTATTTTAGACCCACAAGAGTCAAGCAATTTCATTTTCTAAAAAAATGTAGATTAATGCCAGTTTGAATTCTATTTAATGCTTTTTAATGATATTTAAGGCCTTATTTTTGGCAGAACTCATTTAATGACTTTTAATGTTTTTTAATGCCTCGTGGAAACCCTGACAAGACAAGTTCTAGATTTGAAATGTTTAGTGTAAGTTAACAAAAGAGATGTATTAAGTGTCTTCTGATATTAGACATAATTATTAAATGTACTGACTGTAATTTCCACATCCGGCCTGGTTTTCTTGACTGCAAATCCAGAGTCGCTGTCGATGCTTGAGCGAGATCCATAGATGAAGGAAATGGGGATGTCGGCCTGGACCTGTCCAATTCTGTCCAGCATTGGCCTCTTCGCCCAACCGTATGGAACAGTCATGTTCTTGAAAGCAGTCTCTCCACTGAAACAAAGAGAGTAATGTCAGACCATAGACAACATATTATACTACGTCCAGGATTGTATGTCCGACCTTGGATCCTGTGCATTCAGATGGTAGATATAGTCAGACACAGTGTTGTCATCGAATACGGAGGAGTACTTCTGCTTAAAATCGGACCGGACAGTCTGGACAAGCATAGGCCCTGTTTTATAGATGAAAACAGAAGTAAGAACACAAGCGCCTGCAGCATACGACAGCTACAATGTGTGCAGGCTTCTGTAAGTAAGTACAGTATGTGTGAACATGGACAACAGGCCTGACATTACATTATGAATATGGTGATTGCAAGTGTGCTAACCAAGGGGGCCTGCCAGTCTGAGTCCTGCCAGAGGGTTGAAGGGGCTCATGAAGGCGCCTATGGCTCTGATCCACATTGGGATGGAGCTGGGGTTGGGGTTCTCGGGGCGAGCTGGAAACCCCCACGGCTCCACCAGCAAGAGACGCTTCACTCTGTAAGTCAGGCACAAGCACACAGGCGGTTTTCAGTTTGACGCATTAATTTTGAAGCTATTTCTTGTTACAAAGGCCAGATTGTGTCCAACTGAGAGAGTAATTTAGGCAAAGATAAAGATTGGCTTTTTAATGTTGACTAGTCAAGTTAAAAATATATATATTTTTACACTTAAAATAAGAATAATCATCTAAGTGCAATGAGATGTTTTTTCTTGCCCCACGGACAGATTTCTTTGACTGACTTACTCAAATCAAGGGCAAATATTGCTATTTCAAGAACGTTTTATGAATTAGCAGATTGTTTTTTGCAGTGCACTTATAATCAAATCAAAGCATCCCGATGCAATGTGTTGACAGGGATGCCATCATCAGTGCAACGTGATGTGTGGGTTGGCGGGGAGAGAGAGAAAGAATGGCATCTCGAAGCCTAAATACATGGAGAGACTCTAGTTTGGAAGGGCATCTCATACATACACAAAACAAAATCTGTAGCTGCATAATGGGAAGCAGATTATTGGAGTTCATGCAATGAACAAAGCAAGAAAATAGCCTAAGAGGAAACTGTAAATGAAAAAAAAAAACACAGCAAAAAGGTGATATCTTGAGTAACAATAGTTTACATTAATTTAAGTAGTTTTGAATGTTAAAATATATATATTTTGTACATAAAAAAATAAACAGAATTTCTTTTAGATTTTTCTAAACCTAATTTTAGGTGCAATGAGATTCCCCCCTCAATTTAAGTGCCCAAAACTGGATCTGTAGCTATTAATTTATTTAATTTTTTTCTGTCTTTGAGTTTTAATTAACCAGGAAAGTCCCCAGATTATGAATCTCTTTCAGGCGAGTCCTCCTGGCCCTAGAGGACATCCCATTGGACATATTTTTGTGGCGCCTGGAGGAAACGTACACAGACACAGGGAAAATATGCAAACTCCCCTCAGAAATGCCCTGTCTAGTTCAGGGATCAAACCTGGGACCTTCTTGCGGCGAGGCACCAGCGCCAACCGCTGTGCTGCCCAATTGTTTTTACATAACTACTCTAATCAAGGGCTAATCTACTTATCTAAAGAGCCTTTTACTCACTTCTGGATTACATTTTGCAGTAAGGTACAGGATTGAGCAGCACAATGGCTACTCACCTTTGTGGATATTTGAGTGTGTAGGCAGCAGCCAGGTATCCCCCAAGGTTATGTCCCAGGAGCAGCATTTCCTCAGTCCCCACTCGCTCCCTCCACTCCTCCAGGGCGTTCACAAACTGCCCCTCTGCCGCCGCCGCCTCCGTGCTGAACCGCGGCCGGCTACTGCGGCCGAATCCCAGCAAGTCCAGCGCGTACACGGGCCCCGACGCGGAGAGCGAGTCCAAATTCTGTGACCAAAGTGCCACACCGGCTCCGAAGCCGTGCAGCAAGACCAGAGGAGGCCCCCGGGGGCACGGGGGGAGAGATGGGCAGCAGGGCTCGGAGGAAAAGGCCAGGGTCCATAGGAAGTTGCCATTGGAGATCCGGACGTGCTGCCGAGAAAAAGGTTTCCTCACAACTGCAATGGCACAAAAGTAGTTCTCAAGGAGCAATTTCATTTAGATTTAGACTACAAAAACTCATTTATTTGGGGAGATAACTAAAATGATAAGCCAATGGAATTAGTCTTTTTGTACTTGCATAAAGAAAAACATCTTATTGCTCCTAAAACTCGATCCAATATCTTATTGTAGTTAAAATATTTAATTGTAATTTTACATTTTACTTAATTCTAGTCATTTTAACTTATCAAGAACTGTCTGGAAATTTTCATTGCTCATTCTTCTTTTAATATTATTTAGTTTTTATGAGTCAACGGAAACATTTAGTCACAGTTTAAGAATCATTAACTACTTTTAATTTTGTCTAATTTCAGTCAGCAAAAATATTACTTTGACTAAAACGATGACGAAATATTCTAGTCAACTAAATAAAGGCGGGACACTGCAGGCGAATAGGGAAACATGTGAATTGAGTGATATTCATTTCAAACTCTTGCTGTACATCACCGGAATAAATAATATTATGTCATTTTATGTTTTCATATAAAAAAAATAAGGCATTTTATGTGTAAAAATGGCCAAAATGGATAGAGCCAGATTTAAATTGAAAAAAATCTAATTTCGCCTTGATTTTTAGGATTCAAAACTTAACAAACCAGGCTAGGAATTAACCCTATAAAACCAGGTCTAAACTAGGATTAGTCCTGGTTTAGACCTGGATTTATAGTTAGTTCTAGTTTAGACCTTGATTTATATAACCCTTTATATAACCCTATAAACCCAGGACTAAACCAGGATTATTAGACCTTTAGATCTGGTTTAGACCTGGTTTTATAGGGTTAGTCCTGGTTTAGACCTGGGTTTATATTTCAGGCAATACATTTTTTTTGTCAACTTACACTGTGTTTTGTTGTTGTTAAGGTTTTTTTTTTGCCTGAAATAAATAAAAAAATGAATGAATTTTTTTTTTTTTTTTTTAATGAAATGAATATAACCCTATAAACCCATGTCTAAACCAGGATTACTAATTAAATGTATTTTATTTCAATTTTATTTTTGTAATCCAATATCAATCCCAATATCACAACAGGAGTCATCTCAATTATTAGATATTTAGTCCTAGTTTAGACCTGGACCTGGTTTAGACCTTTTATAGGGTTAAATATTGAAAAATCCCTCTGAAAAAATACTTAATACTAATACTAAATACTAATACTAAATATTGTCAAGTCGAAGACTGTAACGTTTGGAGTCTGTAGGAGCTACTAAAGTGGAGATGTTGTCGCCACAATGTGAGAAAAATGTATTTTGAGAAAATGGTCATTGAAGTTACAATTTCCCATATAGTTCTATGGAGAAATGTTGAGTCAGTGAATAATTACACTCCTTATTGTAAACATTAGGTCATTTATTTGTTTACAGGTGGGCACTGTATATTAAAAGAGCAAACTGGACCAAAACCTGAAAACTGAATTGTTTTTGTTTTGCTTGCAGTCTCCACTTAACACTGGTAGTTTTATCTTTGAAGGAACAGTATTTGATTAAAACATCTCTCTTCCCACTGTGAGTAAATCCAAGAGGCAAAAGCTTTGTATTGATACACAAAAATGCCACAAATTAGATTTAATTAATTATTTTTTGCTAACTTTTATTAGCATATTCTTTGTAAATTTTAAGTAATCTTTTGTATAGTCTTCTATTGCATCATCACTAAAACAAAAATCAGTAACTCTCAAATAATAATGAATACTTAATTATTAAGTATGACTGCTCTACACACTTCAGCATAAAAGTAATATATTATACACACAACTAATATATTCAAATTGTGTGCAAAACAATATTATCCAACGCAAAGTCAGTATTACAATAAACTCGTGTGCTGGCCCTGGTTTAAGCTTGACTTATACATAAACAGATTTATGTGTTTGAAATGTGTGCAAATAGGAATTAATTAATTTGCTGCTCTATTTTTAGACACCAGTCGCAGAGGGAAATTGTAGATTTTTATTACGGATTCCGTCCCTGCCACAATTACCCATGTTACTGCAAAAAGGCTGAAGGGGGTAAAGAGAGGACCGTGTAGAACTCGAACTGGCAACCCTGCAGTTCATTGTTACATGATTAAACCACCACTCTACTCCTGCCAAAATAAGACACAATGGACTCTATATTGCAATGATCAAAATGGTTTCCGTCACATCTTAAATAATAATAATAACAAAAGAGATTCCTGAGTGATACATACATACTTTTAAGCATCTTTTCTTCTGCGTCTTTCAGCTGAGTTGGAGAGGTGGGGCGCCAGGAGGGAAGCCAACTTGAGAGCCATGAGCTGTAAAATAACACATATCCTTCCACGTTACAGGACATTGTGTACGATTATTGCACACAATGAGACAAAATGTACAGTGAACTTTGACCACAGCACCTCTGTAATCAGGAAGCATGGACACTAGTCAATGAGAGTGAATGCACACAACAGTGATAAGAAAAATGTGTGGGGGAAAAAAAAAAAAACATTTGTTTGAATGTGTAACCTAACCACTATTTAAGGTGACAAAGACAACACATTATTTATTTATTTATATATTATATTGAATTAGCATTTTGTTTAACCATCATGTACATGTGCACACTGCAGCCTCCTCCAAAACAATTTGTACATTGAAGTAGTAAACATGTCATTATTTAGCTAATATGGTTTCTAAATAGTTAGCTCTGTGTTCCTGAAAGGGTCACTGTAGTAGTCACTGACCCCTTCAGGAACACTCGGGAAACAATAGCCAATGCCACAGTCAGACACATTGAGGAAAAAAACAAAAACATTGGCTAATAAACTCAATATTTTGGGTAGTAACTTAGAAGATGTTATGAACTAAACTCACCTGTGTTCTTGTGTGGGAGGAATAACCTCCTCTGCCATTCTTCGCATGGTTAGTGTGACAGCTCCATCGGACCTTCCTCGACTGAAGCGGACCCTGTGCGGCCCATGTGGGTTTGTTAAAGGTGGAGGGTTGGAGGCGTTCAGGAGCCTTAGGAAATACTCAACCAGCCATTTGTAAATACAGCGGATTATGTCTTTTACAAAGTGCACGCGAATCTATCTGTCGCGTGAAGATGTCACACGTTGCATCCCGTCGCGTTTAACTGGCGTTTTCTTTTACTGTTTTGCGACTAAAACCTTTTTTGTTTCATTGCATCACACGAACTTAAAATCGAGTAAAAGACTAACATGAACAAGCTACTTGTTTTCTTTTCTTTAATCATCTGCGACCATCGGTAGCTTTTAAAGTTTGCGGTATTTTGCTCACGAGTCAACTGCATGGTCAATTGACAAACAAATCGGTGACTGCTGGCTATCTAGGCTGATCTAAAAAAATATATTTATATATGTTTTTTTACCCTACCAAAGTTAGTTTATTTGAGAATAGAATAATTTATTGTCACCGAAAAGTAGGCTACATCATTAAAAAGCCAGTTAAGTCCAGTGACAAAATTGTCAAGAGCATTATAAGTGCATGGAACACAAGATCTGAACAGTATTGGTCAGGTTCACAGTCTAGTAATGAACACGGATCCTACAGTGGCTGTGAGGAGCCCCTTCTGTCAATTCAAGGTAAAAGTGGAGGGAGGGGTGATTTTGTGTGTGTGTGTGTGTGTGTGTGTGTGTGTGTGTACTTAGCATTGTTGTTTGTTTTCATTGCCAAGTAGCCTAGTTAAAATTTCATAAGGCTGCGGGTAGTTATAGGCTCCCCATGGGTTAATGCTGGCATCCTATAGATTAGTGGTTCCCAACCTATTCTCCTATAGAAGCCCTACCCTGCTCAGGCTGGGAACAGGCCGGGCCCCCAGTCCAAAACAGCAATTCTGTCCAAATAGGCTTTATTTCGAACAAATAAAAATGATTCATTCTTAGTCATATGTGGTATTTCATTTTCTATTTAATTTACTCTCTTAACATCTCTTATGACCTGACCAGACTGTATATAATAATGGACTCATTGTAGCCCACTACTTCCGGAAACCATAAGTAAGTCTCTCTGGAAGTTCCTTGCTCTAATGGACTTGACATGTAAACTTTTTGGCTTCTCTGGCTCCAAAAACCGAGACACACAGCTAGCATAGAGCTTGGTTAGACCACACCGATCGCTATGAGGGGGGAGCTATAGGTCCATTATTTTTTTTACAGTCTTTGTACCCGGCTGACCCTCTGACCAGACATAGCTTTGTAGACCGTTAGTCGGTGCCTCATCTGGGTATGGAGATAGCAAGTCTACCCTAGTATCACAATGCTTTTGTACTCTACCACAAACAGAAAACAATGTGCATAGGAGATAATCTATTTCAGAAACACAGAAGGACTTGCATGTATGTGAAACAATGATTGGTGACTCATTCATTCACGCATACTGTATATTTTTTTTACAGTTAAGCCTTCGATGTATATGCACATCTACAGAACAGCAGTGCCCGGTCAATAGTCTCCATAAAGATCAGAACTTACAAGGAAAGGTAAGTCTGAAAAATGTCAATATATCATTTGATTTAGTCTGGCTATGGAGTATGGAAACTGTGACATAACACCGACAGCATTCGACAACATGGATCAGATTTTGTAAATAATTGGAAATGGAAGCTTATTCGGCCCCAAAAAACCTGTTGTAAGTCGCTTCTCCTCCGATTAGTCAGCAGCATCGCGTGTTTCTCAGACATGACCCAGTGCACTATGGGTAATCAGAGTTAGCAGGCTGTTCGGGAGAGAAGGAGGATGTGGAAGAAAGGCGGAGGGTCTGTCTGGTTGCTAGGATACGTGGTCGGCGCCAAGAGTGGATATGATTTATAATGGCCCGTCTTTCCGTCTCACTTTCTCCACTACTTTCATGTTTCGTTTCCTCCCTCTCACTTTGCCCCGGCTCGAGTCATCCCTTACCGCGGCACTTCTCCTCCTCAGTATCTCTGTGGGCGCATTAGCATGGGCCCACAGACGGATGGGGATGGTACTTTGGGCTGACTGTATCGATAGCTAATATTTGTGTAGCTCATTTTGACATACATTGATGAAAACGTATTAACTTAACTTTTTTTTTCTTCCCACCACCCATGAGAGCGCATGGGATTTGGTATTAGTATGGTATTAAGGTAGACACTGCAGATGAATGGGGGAGATATCAACTTGAAACGTTTTGCTTTGGATTACTGGCATAAATAAATACATTTCAATTAAGTTTTCATAAGAAGATAAGGCATTTTATGGGTAAAATGAATGCATGGATTTATTTTCTTGATATATTAGTTCGAAAGAGTTTTTCAGAAGGGATTTTGGATACCTTATTTCGTTTGTTAATAAGCTAGTAAATAAGCTAGATAAATGTGCCTTGTTTTTGGGGGTTCAAACCATTCTGCAAGCTCAGAATTAGATTAGACAGAAAAATCCCTCTGCAAAAACCTTCAAAATATAATATAAATATATATAAATATAATAATAAGTGCAAGAGTGGAGCATTTGGTGTCTGTAGGTGCGACAGAAATGCAAATTTGGTTGCAACAATGTGAGAAAATGGCCTTTGAGTTTCAAATTTGCCATATAATTCTATGGAGAAACATTGAAACAACTTAATAATTTTATACCTTATTAGGCAATTTATATGTTTATGTGATAAAAGCATAAACTGGCTCAAAACTGGGAAAAAAGAGAGAGTTTTGGCTGCCGTGTCTGCTGTCTCCCCTTAAACAAATCTATTTTCCCATGAGCCATAGAGGGGTACAGAGTCAGACTTGTTTATTGCCTTTGCTTCTTATCTTTAGCTCCAGTTGATGTCAATTTTAGGATAAGGTCAAAACTTGACTGAGGTCTGCATACACCGTTTCAAGTTACTTAAAATTGTTTTCATATCTTCTGTTGGACAGTTCAATGAGAATAAGAATAAAGACCAGATTAATAGTATCTATTTAGTGCAAAGAAAGTCAAAAGAGTGCTTGGAGCCAAGTGTGCTCATTTCAAAGTGATACAGCCATTCAGACTGGAGTGTCCATGTTTCTCTGCCCTCTCTCAGTCTGTCCAGTGTCTTCCAGTAAATGGAGGATAATTTTAGAGCGATAAAGAGCCCAGAGGATATTGAGGGGAGGTGCACTCACACACACACACACAGACACACACACACACGCACACACACACCACACAAATATACAAGAGCTGGTCCTCATTCGCTCTTGCACCTGCTGACCTCACAGGATCCAGCCAGATCGACTACTGCTGAGTGTGCGGCTTCCACGCGCACAGACGCAGGAATGCATACACACTTTGACTAATAGGCCTAATGCTTCCTGAAGAGGGCACAGTGCTGCATTAGCTACGGATGTGGGATTGATTTAGAAACTGAAAGCCTTCTCGTGTGCGTGTGTGTGCGAGTGTGTATGTGTGTGGTAAATGCCTCTGAAGATGTTATACATGCAGCGTGTATCCATCTCCCCCACCAACATTATGTATTTGTTCACAGATAATGATGGCCCACACAGGCACATAGCGAATTTACATGATTTTACATTTCCATGTCTTTCATTTTGCAACAGCGGAGCTTGGATCGCACAATTGGTGATAAAAATATAACAAAGCCATATTAATTTCTGAGGAGTGAATTAAAAATGTATTGCATTGAGACAAAATTAATTAATTGCACTCGTTCTGAGAGACCTTTTAAAACACAGCTACAGAATCCCTGTAGATTAGGCAGTTAATATATAAAAAAAAAATCAATTTTCTCTTTGTGCTGGAGACTGCACTTGCTGAGACTTCCAGCAACTAGGTCATTGTTGGTGTTAATTAGTAAGATAGTAAGTAAAGACAATGTTTATAAAGTAATTAAATATCGTCTGTAGCATATTAAAGAAAGAAATAAAGAGAAAGACAGAAGAAGAATCTGCCGAAAACCCAGAATCAATGCAAACAATGTCACTTTATGATAATTTTGTGTGTGACGTTTTTCATTTGTGTGTTCTTGAAAAGACACGGCAGAGACATTTAAAAGAGAAATATTGTATTAGGAGAAAACTGAAATCTGCTCTGTGAAGTTACACAATAACACCATGCAATTTCAGACCATGTTTGTAAAGGTATTAACTACAGGGTCAACATAGCGTATACATAACCTGGCATATATGGACGTTTGCAGAGGACTTTGTTTTACCCATTTAGCTGCAGCCTTTGCGAATTGCGATCTTCAGATGTTGATTATTTAGTGGTTTATTTTGCAGCCCTTGTTAGGAAAAGTATGCAAGCCTTTTGAGCACCTTTTATAAAGTGGTTTATGGTGCATTAAAGTGACAAACTGAGGTGAGAAAGTGTGATGAGGCTGACCTGGATGCAGCGTCGAGCTAAATGAAGAAACAAAGACTGTGGTACAGAGGCATAAATCACTGCTCCCAAACCAGGTACGAGGCTGCGAGCCAGTGCGGGTGCTGTGAGCAGGCAGGGCAGGGTGTAATGGGTTAAAGTGTGTTGAGAGCAGAGGATGAGGTGTCCTGGGGGGGAGGAGGAGAGAAGGAACACAGATAGAGAAAAGCAGACGTGGAGGAGGTAGGGAATTGATGAAGCAGAAAGCTGGGTTATTCCTGCTGTGAATCTGTGTGTCTTTGCTGTGTGGATGGAAGGCTGTTTGTGTGCCAATGCATGAGGGGCTGTGAATGGCAGGCTCTGGCAGTAAATGAAACTGTTTATCAGATCAATATTGCCATCATCTCACAGATGACTGTGGCCTCTACTGAAGAGCAATCATAAATCACAGCAGAATATGGAGGGCAGCGATCTATACACGCCTGGTGTGTGTTGCCTTTGCTCGGTGCGTCTTTGCACAAGCACGCCGGGTCTCCTTCATAATCTCAGAGATTAGAGAGGAAGCCACTTTTTCCTTTTGTGTGAAGCACCAAAGATTTATTCAGAACGTTCTCCGCTATTGCTTCAAAATTACTATGATCAAAATGTAATTTAAACTTACTTTGGTGATGCAAACTCCGAAAAGGCTAACAAAACCTTGTCAAGTAACTTCTGCTTTTGAAAATAACTACCATGATTAATATATGCTCATCAATTAGACAGTAAACTGTTACTCCCAATATAGCAGCAGCCATATTGAAAATGTATCACTTTCATTGTTCCTCCATAGGGTTAACAGGAGTACTCTTGTTCTGCTACTGACGGCCCCAGCACTCACTCTGAATAATGTAGCTCCTGATATCAGTGACAAGAGTCTTGAAACCAAAATAGCATCTTGAGCTCTGATAAATATAGAAGGTAATTAAATCGGCAGGAGGAGAGAGACAGAGAAAAGCCAGGGAATGGAGAAGGTCTGTTTCATGTGTGAGGATAAAGCGCTCCTCTGCACTAAACCACTCGCGATCAAGGCACGCTGTTAGCCGTCCCTCTTTGTCACAAACACCAAAAGTGCTCCACTTTGCTCCATGTAGCTCTATTAGGTTTGTGGAAACATTTTTGGATGTTGAGGTTTGCGACTGTCCATTTTGAGGCCCCGCCACCACCTCTATAGTCAGTGTGAGTCAGCAGTATTTCAGTAGTCCGTTCTCAAGAAACACTGGCATGTTTGTGAGCCTTTTTACCCCCTGAGTGTGCAAACTTCTCTCAATCAACTCCTTTTTGTCAAATGTTTTATGCGCCGGACAACAAAGCAGTAACGAATTCTCGCGTTTGGAGATGGCAGTGGAGTGGGGTGAAAAGGTTGCGTAAGGGGTGACTCTGCTTGTCAGTGCGCCCGGGCCCCATCCTTGACGCGGTTCCCGGTGGGGCCGCGGTTTGAAATGTGAGTGTGCGTCTATTTAGTGTGACAGCTTGTGACAGGAAGTGACTGACAAGCCCCCTTTGCAGCCGCACACAAGCCTCGGCAGACTAATGATGATGACAGTTAGCAGGTCGCACACGCACACTGCTCCCTTCTTCTTCCCATTGCGTTCCCTCTTTGTCTTGCGTCTCTCCCTCGACTACCTCTTCCACACGCCCACACAGACAATGGCATCCTGTATATCGCCTGTGACACAAAGGCCCCAAAGCGCTCATTGATTCGGGCGCGCCGCCGTTATCCTGAATGTAAATTATAATTCACCCGGTCATACTAATCTTTATGATAACCTCCCCCCTCCCCAAAAAGAAACCAAACTACACCAAAAAGCCACACTAGCATTGTCTCTCGTCTCTCTCTCTCTCCCCTCTCTCTCCTCTCCTCTCTCTCACTCTCACACACAAACACACACTGACTGCACTACTCTCTCTGTCTTGGAATTTTACATTTTGATGAAGGAGGAAGCGTGTCGTCCAATCAGCTCGGCCACAGCGGGGAGAGACCATGTGAGCGCAGACAGCGGGGCGATCCGCGAGCAGCCTGCCCGGGCCACCGCTACCGCTGCCGGCTGAGTGCCCCCTCGTCTGCGCGTGGCACAATGGTACGCTCTACATGCTCAATAAGAACCCCCACCTCTTGCCCCCCTCGACGCCACCCCCACCCCCCTCTCCTGGTCAGCGCTAGGGTGTAGCTACTGATCCTATACTACAGCACAAGAGAGTGTGGAGGGAGGAGAGACGTCAGGTGTCACCGCTTTCCTCAGCCCCAGCTGTGGCTGCATCGCCACGACAACCAGCCCCAGGGCACTGCCAGGTGAGTTTAGGGACGAGACACGCGTGCATGTATCGACTATGTTACTCCTGTGCTCCACATGCATGCTGTTGGAAAAACTAGAGTCACATAGATGCGTACATGCACAGGTGTTCACTGACAGCCTCCAAGATGTGTCTCAGTGCGTTGTCAAACCTTTTGTCAAGCACAATAGCCTGGCAGAAAGCGGCAGCGCAATGCAATCTGTGCCAGCGCGTACGAGGATGTACAGTGTCATTAATATGTGTATGTTTGTGTGTGTGTGTGAACGTACAGCATCCCTTCTTGTGCGGTGGCGGTGGGTGGGAGACAAAGGGTGCTCTCTGTCTGGCACACTTTAGCACCAGTGCCTTTGCTGCTGGTGGAGCTGTCGGAAAGTTCCCTGTGTCAGCAAAGATGTTTTATTGACAAAGAAAA
>OMNZ01090487.1:0-27828 GCA_900303255.1 Lesueurigobius sanzi | reverse complement strand
TGCGTGCATGTGTGTGCGCAAGGAGGAGGGATGGAGGGGGGGGGGGGTCATCTGCCGTGCATATGACTGCTAGTGTGAGTGCACATGTGAGACAGAGAAGAGAGGAGAAAGAGCAGCAGACATGTAACATGCCTAAGTGGCCACCATTACTGACCGATGAACCCAGACAAAGGGCGGCAATCATATGTGCGGTGGCAGTGTGCTGAGGGAGAGCCAGAGGGTGCATGTGTGACACTGGCTTCATGTCGAATAGTCTCAGTTTTGGTCATGTGCGTGTACAGCCTTCCTTTCTGATGCCAGTGCACATCCTGTACAGTCCCGCTGGCACCCGTACGCACTGCGCTGCTCTGTGCTCGGTCCGCTTCTGTCGGCCCTGACGCCCTTATTCAACCCATCCTGTGTGACAGCACTTTGTCATACGTCCCCTGCACCGACCCCACTCTTTTAGCGCATCAGCAGAGTCTCACTCGCAGCGACCGGTTTCATGGTGTCCGTGTAGCACCAGTTTTGTCAAATACTTCTTTGTGTCAATGACTGTAATGGATGATCTTATCCTTATTTGGCCTCTGTTAAATCGTGCTCATGTGATGTTAGGGAGTGTAGTCCAGAGTACAAAATCGTTTAGTGACATTTTCTTTGTATGGAATGTAGTCTTACAAAAGTAACATCTGACCATTAGGTTGTCAGTAATAAGTCATGGATAGATGTATAAATAATGATCCAAAAAAAGGATACTCATTGTATTATAATGGGACCTTCACTTTGTGTAAATTTTAGGGGGATACTTTTATTTTTTTTACTCAATGGTTACATTTCTTTTATTTCCATAAAAGAGTTTTGGATTGTCTGTTTTTACCACACTCACCACACTATTACTTAACTCAATGGCAAAAGACTACAAAGAGGATGATCTGACAGTTCTGGATTTTGTTCAGGGTTATGAAAATTGAGCTCGACTTCTTTGGCCAAAATTGCAACTACCGCAAAGAGGCCACTTCTCATCACCCCATAAAAGTAGATTCTAAAACATTTAATTTCACATTGTGTTTGTCATTTTATCATCTGATCTGAAAACTCCTGACTCCGACTGAAGCGCACAGTTCTGAAAAGCGGTGATAAGAACATGCTGTACAGTTTCCCTTCAGTGCTCTCCTCCTCTTGTTCACTCTCGGTGGCTTTTCTCCTCTTCGATTTTCATCCATTTCGCACCATTCCCGTTCCCTCGTTCCTCTCACAGGCGCATACTTGTCGTCCCCTCCTCCCTACGTGTGCACTGTCAAGCTGTAGGGTGTGCCCCCCCCCGCCACACACACACACACACACACACAAGCACCCCACCCCATATTCCTCACCACATACATTACTACGAGCCATGTTGCATCTACACTGATGCCATACAGAACTCATGCATGGCTGCACGCTCCCTGACACGCTGGCCATCATACGTGCCTCGCTCTGCGCTGTGGGCCTCCTGCATTGACACATCACATGGCACATATACTATCAGGGTTTTTATGTTGGGTGCAAGGAGGAGAGGGGTAATTATGCGCAACAATAAGTGCCTTTTGGAGTAGAAAGTATGTCTGCCATGTTGAATAAATAAACTTTAAGCTGCAATTACAGTAATTGAGCATTCCAGAACAGAATTGCAAAATGGCTGCCGTGCCGGTTTTCTGTGATGGCCGACAAGTGTGTAGGTCTGGGGTGTCTGCGTCTACGGCTGTGTCTGTCTGTGAAAATGTTTGCGTTGATATTTGTCGAAAAACCAACGCAGCTTTTTGCCTTTTCGTGCTTTGTACTAACTGGTAACTTTGCCAGTCAACTGCTGCTCACAGGAAATCGTTGCTAATCCATAATCATCCGTTATGGTGTACGCACTCTGTGTGAATCCCCCATACCTGTACATTTGATGATCGTTCCTGAAATTATGAAGTCTAAATCACAATTTAAATGGTTGATGTTATCATTTCTCTGCAGCTGCCATCATTCAGCCAGTCCAGTATCCTTTGCATTCGACAAAATATCCTGTCTCCGTGGGGGTTTTATTGCATAATGTTTGTTAATATTTTTTAAAATTGCAAAAATTCAGTGGTTCTCAGCTGCTGTCGCTTCGGGACCCATCTTTAATGTCTCACGACAAACTGTAACCCTAGTAAAAATATTCTTTTCAACTTAATAAGAGTTTGGAGGGTTTTTTTTTTCCTTTTCTAAGTATATTTAGTATCAATTTGGAGTGTGTTTTCAGAGATCTGCATTGATTATAAGGAAAACTATCACTGAAAATGCCCCTGTGACCCACTTTTGTGTCCCGACTCGAAGCCAATTGAGAACCAATGTCGTAAGCTGTATTAAAAACTACACATTCTGGCTTCGCAAAGTTCCTTTCAGGTCCACGTGAACCATCTTGAGCTTGTCAGCGTTTCTTATGGGGGCTACTACTAAGATGCTGAATGCGTTCACTAAAAAGCTGACCGTGTCTTTTCTTTACAGCTTTCTGCTTCCTATGGACCGGCCCGAGTTTTACCCATTCGTTTGGTGCGGCCAAGGCTCGAGTCCGGCCTTCTCCGGAGCTGGCAACCTTCGGGAGTCATCAGGGTTAGTGCTCCGTTGGCTCAAGTCTCTGCCAAAATGATCTGCCAAGTAGCTAACCGAGACTTTTGATACAGGGAACGTAAGATTCTGCAGTAAAATAAAATAAAAAAAGGCCAAACAATGAAATATTAAACTTGCATGAAGAATTTCGGCCATTGCAGGGACATTAACTGTGTCTTGTAACAGAGTAGCGCAAATTCAGAGAGGCTATTGAGTGTCAGCAATTTGGTTGATACGATTTGCTCTCACTCATATCTCGATAGGATTCACTAAAGAGAGCAAAGATGCCTCCAAGGTCCCAAATCCAATAAAACCGACAATTGCATCTATGACTAACATGACCCACCCAATACTCTTCTTACAGAATTGTTTTTATGCTCTCTGTGTATCAGTGTTACAGTCACTATGGCTGACCCCAATGATCGACATGGTGCTGAACACTTCATTGTTTGAAGTGGAGTGTGGACTTTGGCCGGATAAAATGGAAACTTTTCGTGTTCAATGGCACTGGGGTAGAAAGAATTGAATTGGAGCTTATGCCGAAACGTCTACCTCACAAACTATATGAATAAAACCCGCATTTATTTCCTTCCACTAGTTTAAAACCCCCCAAAAATCATGACGTTTTCCTACACTTTCAAATACTGCATGTGTGGCATTTTCTCCCGTTCACCAGAGAGCCGCTGCGGAGAGATACAAAGCTGGACGAAATCGCGGGTGTGTGGGCGTGTGCGCATGTGTGTTCCCGTTCAGAGACTTGACTGTGACAGGGTCGGCCCCGCGCTGTAAAATCTGCGCCGGTGTTTCGGATGCATTTGTCAAGCCCGAAGTGTGGCCACAGCGCCGCGGTGAATGGCCCGGGAGACACAGGCAGTCACTCCCACGGCAAAGGAGTGAGTGCGACGCGCTTCACGCTCGTGTGCATCTGGCTGGCGCTGGGTGTGCCGCGCGTGGATGTGCTCGCGTGTAATTGTGTGAGGGTAAACTAACCTTTCACACACACACACACACACACACACACAGCACAATGGAGAGGGCTAATGAGACAGCAGAGAAGATAATCATCATTGTGTACTGATATAACATAATATTGAAATAAAAAGAACAAAAACGTAAGGAATTCTGGTACATATTTGAATTAGAATTATTTATTCATTTAATTTAGTAAAAAAAAAAAGGCCTAACTTAAGCTTAATTATCTTTATGTCTCCTACATCTATAAAAACACATATTTTGAAAATTCCTGTTGCTTTTAAATGCTTCAAGTGCAACTTTTTAGGTTTCTTATTGTGCTTCAACATACTTCAGTTCCTTGAGTGTACTTTACATCCCAGCTGAAAAGAAAAATGGATGCTTGGCAATTACTGAACAACTGCTCTCAAGGCTGGCCACCACAGCACAAAACGCAAAGCCATTTGTATTTCGGTGTTTACTAATACTTGACAGCGCTCCATTGTGAGCTGTATATAATAATAATGGTCTAAATAATGCACTGACAGCTTAGCTACTTTGGAGGAGAGAATGCAAGGCTGGGAAAGGAGGAACGGTGTTGCTTTCTGCCTCGCTCAGCAAGAGGTGAAACGGCAAAACCCGGCGTGGTGTTTGACGGCCCGCTGGTTAATAGCGTCAGATTTTAAAATGACGAGAGACAGGCCTCTTCCTCCGCGCTCCTCATTGCCAGTGCAGACAACAGTCATCGTCATTTTCCAACTCAATTTACAGACGCATTAGGAGATGCTGAGGCGCGCCCTGCTCTCTCAAATGCAATCAGCCCGCCTGTGTGTTTTAAGAGGAAATGGAGGGTGCCATCTTTACTGACATCCATTTGACTTCCCCTGCATCAATTATTAACATGAGTGTTATGTATAGGTCTAATTGTGTATTGATGCTTTTTGCTTTTCTTTGTCGTGTCCTTAGGATAAAACCAAAGCTTGAAGAACAGGCCGCTTGTGCAGAAATGCTGAAAATCCTTGGGTAAGTCCTGAACATTGTGCGTTGGATTTATCCGCACTGATATGACTTTGACTGTATGTATTTTTGCAGCCTCTACTTAAAAGAAAATGCTGTATTTGTTCTGCCTTATCTGATTCTTGATGTAATTCATTAAAAAGCCATCAGCCTAAATTAGTAATCCACAAAACGTAAAAAAAAAACAATCCAATAAATGTCTGCCCAAATATAAGTATGCATAATCATTCAAATATTATTAGGCTTTCAAAGTGTATGAAGGTTTTAAAACGACTGCGCACGCCTAGCAAATGTGTTATTTGGATGTACTTTCTATTTTCTGTTCCTAGACTATCCCATCTGTCCTGTTCTAATGAAATAGCCAGACAATACTGTATTGGCCCTAATTTTAATTGCTGAAACATTAAATAGCTACTGATATTTAATTGGACACTTGGTAAACATTTGTCTGGGCCAGATTTTTAGATTTTTTTTAATCTAATCTACAATCAATTCTGTAATTTAAATATATTATCTCAATGTGCTCTACTGGTATTTCGTCGTTTGACTCCCGTATTGCCTATATTCACTTGCCCATTGCCCAAAGTTCCCAGTAGGTACAATGAAAATCCTACAGTAAAATTTCAACCAGAAAATGTTTATATCTTTTTTCAGGTATCTCCGTATAATAAAATTTCTAAATAAAATGAATATATGTGCCTCAGTAGTTTACAGGGTGGACTTTTTGGACAGAGTAGCTAACTAGACATTTCTGTGATGTGTGGATTCTAGTTGACTGTCGACAAATATGTAAGGAATTGAGAGTCTGTGCAGAAACTGGCGAGAGGGAGAGAGGGGGAGAGGAAGGACGCACGATGCCAGACAAAGAAACGGGGGCTGGGGATGGACCGAAACGAGAGGGAGACATAAATCTATGGCTAGAGATGATCACGGCGACTTATTCTGAACAAAAAGTGGCGTGGTTAAACGGATGGCGTTGTCTATGATTCTCTTTTTACACACAAAACTATCTACAGCAATCTTTCAATTCATTTGGCCTCTCTGAAATGTCACTGATCATTCATACTCCTTTACACCCCTCATTTCTCCCCGTGTCACCTCATTTCTTGTCCCAGCTGTTTGCTCATCTGCTGCACTCTTTATCCCTTCCCTTCTGATCTGTTCATTTCTGGAGACATTTTCTTGATTCTGTCCGCAGGAAATTCATTATTGCACTGAAAATATCAATATCACGGCGAAGCGGGAGAGACAAAAGACCAGGGCTATACTCGCGTGTTGTAAAGTGCCGTGGAAGCTCGTGGAAATGCGTGCAGGTGGAGCATGTGGACGTTATCTCGAAACCAGGGACTGGCTACCATAGCAACCATATGATGAAGCGGGCGAAGCTATTTAAAGGAATTCAGCTGCTGCTTGCATTCCCCTCAGCCTCACACACTGGCCCAGTCAAAGACAAAGAAATTGGGCTCAACGCAAGAAATGCACAAGATTGCATTTCGCCTTTCGTCATGCACGGAAGAAATGATCATTTTTGATTTTGCTAAACCGTAGTTCACGTGTAAATTCATCCTGAATCAAATAAATCAAATGAAACTGCTTAAACGCCCCTAGAAGAACATATCCTACTGTACCTCCTTCCTGATTTTACAAAGGTGCCCCATTCACACTACAAATATATACAGTAAATGCTAAGCACTTCTTGACAGACACAAAATTATGAGTGACCTCTATCATGCCACTTCCTGTGCTTGTGCTTTTTTCTATCGCCATCTAATCCCCACTTATTTCATATGCTAAGTAAAGCTTATATTCCCCTTCGCTGTGCATACACACATACTGACACAGACACCCCTTATTGCTAAGTGTGATTATAAAATTTGCATTTAAAATGTTAGAGTGGTGAGAAAGAGCCTGCAGAAAGTATTGCAGGGGACTAAATTCCTACCACAAGCACAGGCTCACTACTATCTTTCATGCCTGGATCAGTGATAGGAAATTAACATGTAGAGTGCAGATAAAGTTCTGAGAGGATTCTGATTTGCATGTGTTCTTTTCACAGCTGTCACTAGATGTAGCAGCCTTAAGAGAGCTGGAAGAACCAACCATGCACCCCCTGAAGAACCTAATGAGACGGAACACTTTCCTTTCATTCCCAAAGGCGATATGCTCCACCACGAGAGCGCCATCTTCTGGTTCGGTGAGGCGGGGCAGCTGGTGTTGTGAATCAGGCCGCCACAATCCAAGGACCGGCTACTTCCCAACACCAGGGTCACTCCATCACCACTATCGTTGGAGTTATGAGGTGGGCAAAGAAGGAAATGGCAAGCTATGCAAATGTTGCTTCATCTTGTGACTATGTTGTACATTTATTTTTCATATTATGTCTAAATTCATTTGAAAGTGGATCTGTTTGGAGTACAATAAAACCACCTTTAAACTTTAAATAAAGATATGTATTGCTGTTTGTGAATTAAGTGTATTCTTTTTACGTGTTCTATTCCTTGTGAAGGTTTTGCACATTTTTCTCAATAAGTATTTATTAATTATTGCCATCACTGAAAAAGTAGATGAGAAAAATCCACAGAGATATCCCAAATCATCATCATACTGTCTCAGATTGCGCATGCGCAGAAGGCAACCTGATTATTCAACTTTAGTTTTTCTTTCTTTATTCTTCGTAGTATTGTTTAAGTGACGTTAAATCCTTTTCTCGGATTTGAGTAGAGTATGTTTAGTTATGCTTTGTTTAGTGTGTCCAACAGGATCTTAGGAAAGGTAAAACTACATGTAGCGCCTTAAAGAACGGGAGTCTATCAAGAACTGCAGATTCGACTCAAATCTACCGTAACATTAGTGGATCAGAAAAATATTTTGATGTGAAGGAAAGTGAATAATATGGCGTGGACGCGAAAGGAGGGACCGCTCACAAGAGGAAAGCACCGCCAGAGCAGGCCCATCACCAGGAACATGCGTAGGCAGGACGTACACAGAAAACTAAAATTCATGTGTAGTTGCTGTGCAGATTCAGAAAACCCAGCACACGGGGTTAGGACTTCCATATCGAGGGATTCAAAGATCAATCTCTGTTTTGTGAAGAAGCTTCGTGATAAAAAATACAAGAACATTGATGGCCCGAAGAAACATTTGGTACATAAAATAACTAGAGTATACAACAGGAAAAGCTGCAAGGCCCGTCTGGCAAGAGTTAGATTCACTAGATTGAGAAATAGACGAGACTCCGTAAAGAGGGACGTGTCTGCCTCCAAACCAGCTCAAGGCCAGGCTCCTGCAGCAGCGTGCACTGTGAACTCCAAGTTGACATGTAAGTAGGACAATTTCAGCTTGTTCTTTAAAACTCCTGTTCAGTTTTCAATTAGTGGATTCAATTGATTAGTTTGCAATAACGTCGCAGTTCACTTTAGATTTGTTTCTAATCGTAAATCGTTTAAATTGTAATGTATATGAAGGGCTTGAGGGCGCTAAGCTAATGAAGCTAAAGTTAGCGGCCTCATGTTTACACGATGCCATAATAAGAAACTTCTATCTAAAGAGTAGTTAGTCTGTGGGGGGAAATACTATTATAATGATAGTTAACATATTTTCCCGTTTGTATTTTTGTGTTTACAGGTTTTGGTGAATGTAACCATCTTCCTTTTGCATTTGCTAATCCTAAAAGATCTGTGAAACGACTTACTGCTTTTGGCTGTCACACATGTGACTGTACATATTCTGATTGTACTCCAAAGGAGCAGATCACAGTAGGCAGACTCCAACAAGAAGACAAGATTATTTTATGGGATGACTCTTACTCCAAAGTGAGTCTATGTGACATAAGCCCCATATGTGTTGAATGCCAGCATAAGTGCAGCTTCGTCCTTCCAGATGTTGTCAAATCTAAAATCTGCTTTAAAGAAGAAATGAGAGCTGGCTTTCGATTTGAGCCTGGCTGTCTGAGCCAGAAAAAGCAATCATTTCATGAACTTGTTCAAGTTAGGAATAATGGACGCCTGTCCAGGTCAGAGTCAAATCCAGAGACAAATCCTTCTAAATTGACAAATGTCAATGAACAAAACAAGTATGTGACAAACAATGCAGATTCAGGGACACTAGCTAGTCATGTTCTTGGAAATCAAAAAAGTGGTGGATTGGCTCACTCAGCTGAACCAGGATCAAACAAGCTCTGCATGAATGGTATGCAGAACACATGTACTGATTCTAGCCAAAGCATTTTGGGAAATGAACCACTTGTGAACATGATGTCAGGCATTTTGTCAGAAGATTCCAATTTCCATAACGGTGATTGCATGGACTTGCCATTAAGCGAAAATGGGTTCAGTGACACATTGGAATCTGTTCACTGTGTCAACAGTACTACGAGAACTAAAGACCAGTCATTAAAGCCAAATGTTCAGACTTTGGACAAGACGGATGAACTGGACTCATTCACCTGCCAACGAGTCAGGGTGTACTTAGGAAAGAATATCAGTTCATGTGCACGCACGTACTTAACATGGCCCCAGATTTCAAGAAGACTAAACTCGCAGAAACTCACAGAAAATGGAGACTCGAGTGCTGGACATTCTCAGACCAGTCAACCTTTTAAACCAGCAGATCCAAATCAACCTCCACAACCGATGGATTCCATTATAAATCAAGGCGTGGGAGCAAATATAGGTGAAAATACCTCAAACTGTGTGGGTGCATCTTCAGACCCCTTGAACAAAAACAAGAAATGTCCACTTACTATACTATACACTTCTGAACAAAGTGCAACAATACCTGAAATACAAGACACGTTTTGTAAAGGTATAGCCACCTCTTCATCACCAGTGCAAATAAAGGAGTCCTCTCTAATGATTGACAGTAGTATGTCTACCCCTTCTCCCTCCTCACTTAGCCTGACTAAAACTGGCCCCAACTTTTTTGCAGCAACTTTTCCAGATACCAGTGAAGTCTTAAACAGTGTCTCGAGCTCACCATCTCCCCTCTCAACATCACCCAATATCCATAATGTTAGCCTACCACAAACTGCAAGCTTAGTCAGCTTCGACTTGAATGATTCGTGTGACTCTTCATCTCTCCTCCCTCAAGACATGGAAGTATCTCGGGATGAAACCGTAACCTACCACAGCCCACCAAAACTTGAACCATATTTTGAAACAAGACGATGTATTTCTAGGCTAAGTGCTTATGGAAACGACTCATTAATGTCCACTGAGAAGTGTATTGATGCCGATCTTTTGCTTCCACCACTACTTTCTCCTCTTAACTCGCCTCTAAAGAACATCATGGCGAGTACTTCAGTCGAATATGAATGTCACAGCAGTGATATGCCCAAGCTTACAATTCAATCTGAAAATCTCACACAAATAATAACTACTGTTAAGGAAAACAGTCATGCACAAGATTGTAGTAGCCTGCAAATCAACGCTTCTCCGAGACTAAATGATGTTGATAGATTTGTGGAATCAGCTCAGGAGGAATCACTACAGCCATCGACCACAGACTCAATTGCACAATCTCCTGCCTCGGATGCTTCAACAGAATCGAACTCATCTCCCAGCAGTAACAAAAAGCACAATGATGTATCTTCATCGGACAAAGATTCAAATTGTTCTGAAATGTCAGAAAACCAAGAACAGGAGGAAGATCCGGAGCCTGATGTCCTGGATGAGATTGACGCTTATCAACACGATATTCTACTCGTGGATGTGTTCCAAGAGGACTCTGACCTGTTTCAAAAGTTGCCCCAGAAAGGTCTCCTCAGACTAGGACCTGTTCGGACTAGTATCAATCCTGAACCAGGACGTAAGAAAATGGTTAAAATAATGCCTCTTGCTTCTGAGTCTTCCAAGATCACGCAAAGGTATGTTGCAATAATGTGCCGTTGGGCTATCTGATTCAACGTTGGGTGGAGTGGTCTGTCCTGCACAATCATTTCTAATCTTCTCTTGCAGTATTACTCCCGTAAATCTGGACTTTCTACGTGATAGTCCAGGTATGGCTCACGAGATGTAAACAAACTCCTCTTCCAGCACCAGTGATGTAATCCTTTTTATATCTGTGTGATTTGTTCAGAGGACAGCCCTCGGAGGTCTTGGAGACCCCGGTGCAACAGTACTTCCTCTGCTCTACAATGTGCATCTAATAAGCAATGCATGGCAATCATGGTGATGTTTCTGAAGATATTACTACAGTATATTTTATGTAGAAAATCTAATGGTTTTTTTTTGGTTTTTAGGGTTCATCTGAAGGAAAACTTGTAAATATCGAACAAGAGAGGTGCTTTTCTTTTTTATGATTTTAATTTTGTTGTTTATAAATACTAAGTATACCGTCTTTGTCACAGAAATGTACAATTCCCGATTGACAACTTTTGTCCTAATATTTCTCCACTTTTGGCCTCAAGAATCGGTGAGGATACGTTTTGTAATAAATTTTACTGCTCCATGTTAGTGCACCTGTTAAAAAATGTCTGTGCAGGGTTTCCAACGCGGACGACAAGCTCACTGAATGCAGCCGATATTAGATGGCAGAAACCCGCAGTAAGTGATAAATAGTGAAAGTGCAAAATGAGGAAAATGCTACAATCTTTAATGTTTAACATTGCAGTACTGCAGGAACTACTTCAGTGAGTCTTTAAACTGTGGCTTTAAAGCTTGTCGTTTCCACCATGTGCCAATGGATGGAGATGAGAAGGTTTGTGGAAATATCATTCCATCTTAAACTGTAAACTGAATATTTTGTACATAGCCTCTGCATATAGGCCCACTGGAGAGGCTATATCACCCTCTGCTGTTGGTTGTTGGTAATTTAACATTTTGTTTCGTCTTTGGATGTAGTTTTGCACAGAAACTGTGGCACGTTTTACCAAAAATCCAGCATGTCTTCACAAAGCAGGTCTTTTATAGTTAAGTAATCTCTCTTATGCCATAACAGATGTAAGTGAATTAACTATGCATTTTTTGTTCTGTAGGAGCCGTGTTTACTGCCTTCTACCAAAGAAACAAACCAGGAGAGTATTTTTCTTCGCCAGTTCTTGTCACACTTCTATGGTCCTTTCTCAAGGCTGGCATGTTGTTGGATGTTTTCTCAGTTCTCAGAACCACTTTGGCTCACAATATAGTGGTCAGTAGAGTTTAATCTGCATTAAGTGCAGGTTTTAAGGCACAATCTGTGACCTTGTTCATGTTTTTCCCAGCCTGAGAATGAGTTCCTCCTTGATCTTTTCAACTTCATCAGAGAAAAGGGGTTCTCATGCTTTGTACCAGAACTTATGCAGCTCACAATTAAGGTAACATTGTATATTGCTTTTTTTTTTTTTAAAGCTATGATGATGGACTCCCTTTTTTTTTTAATGTTTTTTTTTCTCTGGCAGATGGCTGAGGCGGGTCTGCCCTTAAGTTTGGACTTTCTGGACTGTGTGAAAAATACTGAATTCCATCAGACAGTTTCTTCAAATTCAGCTGCAACTCTTTCTGGAAACACCAAGTAACGTGAACATAATTCATATGACTTAAACCTTACATTTTGTGTCTATATGCTATAGTTCTATCATGATGCCTGTATTTGTATTTGATTTTTTTCTTGATAAGATCCACACCTACAGAGTTTTTCAACTTGGCTGTGTTTGAGATGGAGGTCAGTAATTCTTATTATGACAAATGCAGAAATGTGATTGTGTTTTTTTTTTTTTTTTTAATGCTGTTCTGGTTGAATATCTTTGAGTGAGTAATTTATCGTTGCTTGGTTTGCAAAATGGATAACATTGTGTGTTTGGCATAAGCTTTGTACCAAGCAAGAAGACTGGAAAAGATTAGGAAAGGTTTTTCAGTCCATGTGTCAATCAATCCAACAAATCAACCAAGTGGAGAAAATCAGCGGGCGGATTGTCGTTGCGCTCCTTTCAGAAAGCAAAGACCGGCTCACTCTGCCTTTTGCTGTGTTTGCAGAAACTGGTAGACCAATTCAAATTCTTTAGGCTTCAACTATAAAATTGTACCGACTATAATATGCAAGTGCCTTAAGATATATTTTTGTTTACAGCTGCTCACAATGCTGATGACGACAGTCCTGTTAAGATTTGTTTAGGTAGAATTGGAGTTTCACTCATGTTGCGATACCATAAAAATCATCAGTGGGCAAAGGTAAAGACACATAATATAATGTACAACTTGAGTTCTTCTGATTGATTTCAATATAATGATTTTATTTTGATAAAAGGGTCTAAAGGTTGTGGAAGTGCTGTCTTCAGCAAAGGTCAGCTATGCAACCATGAAAGGGTTGCTTGGAAATGAAGATGGCACATCACGCTGTCATCTTATAAATGTGGCAACTGAGCTGTTCCTCTTGAATAACAGTGTTGAAGGAGCTTTAAACACTCTAAGAGGTAAGCGTCTCAGAACGGGAAATCGTAGGTATTAAAACAAAAACTCAAAACATTAACAATTTTGATGTGTCATTTTTGTCTTTGGTTTATAGAAAATGAGTGGTTTCTGACATCCAGCTTGTGGCCTTGTAAAGCAGCTGACGTTGAGAACCGGACTCATGTGTTGTTGCGTCTGGCTGAAATGACTTCTCACAGAGATACTCTGGAAATCCTCAGCAACCTTCCTGGGCTCAAGGAGCCCAATGGTATAGTAGCCGCACTATATTCTATATAAGGTGTTGGCATTAAATGTTTCTTTCCAATTTTAGGCCACATCGAGATTTCCAAGTATACTACTTTCTTTTCTACTCATCTGCAAGTGTGCCTAGACAGACAGATAGTGCCGTTGGCATCAGACCTGGTGGAGTTTATGCTCTCCAAAGGACTGCAAGTGGACCATGCCATGCTCCAGATACTTCTACACAAATTGGGAAAACAGAATCTTTGGCGTCGGGCACGAGAAATCTTCAAACGTAGGTTTCTCGGTTAAGTATGACCAGTATTGCCAATTTATTTGATACTTACGTGTTTCTCTTAGACTCTGTGAACAAAGGTTACTACCCTGGAGTGTCTGCACCACTTGGAATGATGACTTTGATAGTCCCATCTCAGCTGGGAGAAAATGAACTAGCTCTCAGTTTTGAGATGTTCATTACAGTGAATGCAACTGCCATTCTTGCTCTCCCAGAATGCACCACTTCAACGATGTCCGTCACTCTTAAAAGGTAACGGGCTTCTGAACAATAAATGTTGAGTCAGTGCTGTATTAACCTTTTAACTGCCAAATGTATTTTAGCCATAGAGAACAGATAAATGTTTCACCAGTTCCTCTCACATCTCCAAGTTGGACCTAAACATTCACCCACTTTATTTCTGATATCTATTGTTATTTTTTTAAATAATGTGTTGTTTGTGCAGATCGCTCTTGACCCAATGGCAGGCGCCAAAGTAACGCAAACAAAATAACACTGGGTGCATTTTGGCAGCTTTGGCGGTTAAAGGGTTAAGTTCATAAATTATGGCAATTGCCTTAGTGTTCAAGTCCTGGCTCCAACAGTTTGCTGAACGTCTCTCTTTTCACACTATGGAGCTCAACACCTCACATCTTCCCAGTGTTGGAAGTAAAAAATGTCATTAAAAATCAGCAATACTTCAATAAATTCAAATATGAAGAGTTCAAAAGCACAACGGGAGGTGATCAACTATTGCCTGGCCAGCCAGACTACACGGTTTACAGGACTTAAAGTCTGGGCGTTAGCGTTATCTCTGTGATGGACAGATGGATTAACCAATCAAAGAAAGGCATGGTTCGACCAACATGGCCTTGCAAAAACATTCAATTTAACAAGAAATATCACACTGAAAATTCTCCGCTAAACTATTTTAGAGTTAGTTAAGTTAGAACTTTACAAAGTCTGTTCAGAATGATATGCATTTAGACTTCCACATTTAAGCGCCACGGTACAAATCTGCATCTGTGATTGGCCCGATATTCGCAAAATCGTGTAACGATGGGCTGTGAGCAGATGTCCAGACGGTTCTTCCTTTGAACAGAAAGTGTATGGCTGGCCAGGCTAGATCAACTATGTGGAAACTGCTGACCATAGCGTGAATATTTTAGAAAAAAACGAAAATACCAAACACATCAAAAAGATATAGCCAAATGCTTTTATAACTTTTTGGTTCATAAAGTTTTGGATAAATCTTCAAAATATGGCTGCATTAATTAATTCATTTCTGAAAAATCTATGGAGATTTTGACTCCAGGCACCATCAAGGAAGCGGCACAGTTGAGCTCCATGCTGTCTTGTCTAAATAAAAGCCTGTAGGCCAAAGGACCATAATTAATTTATTTGTGGGTGTTTTCTGTACAGGACTCAAACTGGGGAAAGTGACTATCTTTCTGCTGGTAGCCGTTTGCTTTCTGCGGCTTGTATTCTTAAGCCCAAAGTTGGTGTTCGCTATACGTCTGTGAACTCCTCACAGGAGCAAGTCTTTGCACTTGACATTGCAGCGGCTCGGCGTTGGCTTCGAAATAACCACTTATGGGCCAATGAGGTTTGGACCATCTCGATATAAACTTACATTCACACTTAATACCTCTGACACCGTTTTCATTTCATGCATCAACTGCATTTTGTCCAACTGTCAGTGACGGACGGATGAAATCAAGATTTTCTGTTTACTTTTCTACTTTTCTCAGGCATAAAGCAGCAATAACCTCAGGTGCTCTTTATCAAACCAGTGCTATTGTTAGAAATGCGTTAACAATGTTGCATTGTTAAGTTTCATGTAGATTGTCACTGGTCTGTAACTCTTTGGCGATACAATTTAAGCATGTCTTTGGTAATTGTGTTACATAGTTTGAAATTGTTTATTTTTTTATAGTTTTGTCAATACCTTTTTGAATGTAAATATAAATGTATGTTTATATGGGTAATTACTTTTATACAATGTTGTGGTACTGAACTACATTTTGGACATACTGTTACGGTTCAAAAATCTGTTTTTTGTGAGGTTTTATAAAACAGCAGTTTTTTATTTTTTTTATATATGAAAATAAACTGCTTAAACCAGATTCTTTACATCTTTAATATCTGTTCTGCCCATATTCGTGCATTATGGTTCTCTGCTTGTTTTATATGTTTTGCATACAACAATAAAGTGGTCATAAAATAGTTGCCAATTTTGTTGATCGCTTAGATCTACCACTAGGGGGAGTCATTTGTCTTATTCCTGTAAAACGCCGTTACCATGGCATGTACCAAATAGTGGCCTTATTGTATGTACATATTTTTTTCCCCCATTTCTTACAACTATCTCCATCTTGACTATATATTCTATAGTTAAGCTATTTGTGCAAACTTCAGTAATGTTAATGAAACCCATCCACTTGCTTCCCATGCGTGCCTTGTACATGGCTTCATCATAAACACTGTCGAGGGGCCCACTCCATTAGTCGGACGTGCTGTAAATAATGGAAAAATGCCATATTGGGATAAGAGACTTGAGGGTATCATCCCGGGACCCAAGGGGGGAAATGCTGGCCCAATATCTATATTGCACACATGACTGCAGAGAATTTAAAAGGACTTTGACTATTGTGCAGGGAGGTTTTCTCACTTTGACATATCATCTTAACCTCTGACCGGAATTTCTAGCCATTCATCCTTTTATCTGCCGTAGTTATGGCTTTGGTTCTGAAGGTCACCCATTTGTCCTCATTTGTGTTACTTTCCCTTTACGCGTAAAATGTAGGCCTATTAGTAACCAGGAATAATGCATCTCGGTCAGTGCACACAACAAACTGGCACTGTTTGGATCCAAAGGCGCAGGAGCACCCTTTCGCCTACATTCGTGAGCGCGCCTGCTCTCGCTCACGCCCTTGTCTCCTCCCCAGGGCGGAAGTAGTTGGTACGTTTTTCTTTTTTTCCTCAGTAGGACGAGACGAGAGCCACTGGAAGAGCCACCACCACCATCAGAGTACTGCGGGCCTGCGAGAGCGCCCAGCACGCCTCTCTATGTCGAACCGGACGCGATGGAACCAAGTATTTAGACATTCGGTTTAAATGTAGAGCCACAGGCCACGGGGGGTTTTCGGTTCGGGCACGTTCCAGGAGTCTGTGCGCATTCCTCCACGCAGAGCGCAGACTGGGCGAGCTAACGACGGACGGGCTGCCTTCAAAAAGAGCACCAGACGGCCTCTTCTAAAGCTGCACAGATGATTTTACTTACGGACCCCGCGTAAATGTCTTCTACTCAAGCTCCCGTTTGTTTATGGCGCCTCTATGACTCGTTGCATACGATGAGATCTGCGCTTTAATGAATAATTAACGATCTAGTGAACTGTGGTTGGCGCTGCAACTATCGAGCCCAGGCTGCGCGTAACGCCGCCTGAGCGGACCCCGATGGTGGACTAGACTCGAAACGGCACGACCAGACGGGCTTAAGCTGGAGGAGGACATACTATTATTATTAGTGTCCTAGATTTTTGAAACACGGGGCCCCTTAGTCATGTTTGTGAACCGGTGGGGGAGGAGAGACGTGGCCCCCAGTTCTTCAACACTGATCCAGTGCCCTAACAAATTCGGTCGGAGTTTGACTTGAGCTTAACGCCACCTATTGTATTTTTCTTCATTTTTAAACCCTTACAACTTGAAGCCTTACCAAACACTAGTAATATGGACTAGTCTGTTGTTGAAGGAATAAGTCTAGTGTCATAGTAGTAGAAGTGGCTCCTCGTTTTTTTTTTTTTTTTTTTTTGAGTTATGCAATACAGATAATCTCTGTATGACCAATATTTCCACTGTTGAACCTCAGTACCTCATGAATCTACCTCAAAGAACCAAATGTGTATCTAGACAACACTGTCTCATGCGTCTTCAAATGAATACCTCAGCAACATTGATTTAAAAAGAGCCTGTGTTTAGCTGCAGATGGCTTCCTTTCCAGACTCGGACCTGCAGACGTGCCCTCTCTGCAAGGAGCTGTGCGGCTCTTCTGCACCCATCTCCTCCAGCTCATCTACCTCTTCCTCCTCATCACATACCTCCTCCTCCTCCTCTCAGACCTCCAGGAGGCTGCATGTCTTACCCTGCCTCCATGCCTTCTGCAGGCAGTGCCTAGAGGGGCAGCGAAGTCCTGGGGACCCACTGAAGCTGCGCTGCCCCACCTGTGATCAGAAAGTGTCCATCTCTGAAGCCGGAGTGGCCTCTTTGCCTTCTTCTAACTTTCTTTTCAGCAACTTGCTGGATGTGGTGGTGAGCTCTGAGGAGCAGATTCAGAACAAGAATGGACATCATCACCGCGTCCTGGGGGGATGCTCCTCCAGCTTTCCTCACCCACACGGAGGCCTGCTGAACCACCTGACTGAGCCTCAGTGCAGCTCCTGTGATGAGGAGAACCCTGCCACATCCCACTGCCTTGACTGCCAGGAGTATTTGTGTGACAACTGTGTGCGAGCACATCAGAGAGTGCGACTGACCAAGGATCACTTCATTGAACGCATAGGAGAGAGTCTCCATCTAGGACGGGTCAATGCCAATGGCAACCCAGGCCAGGCGGGGGTGGCTGTGTCTATTGCCCAGTCCCTTCAGAATAACTTTGCCCTGCTGTCCCTCTTCCAGGATCGCATGAGCTACTGCCAGCACCATGACAACGAGGTGAGTGACACCGCTGACAGCCCTGCATTTCTGAGCCTTTTTTCCTGTCACAGCTATAAATGTATCCTGTAAGAGGTGCCCATCCCCTCCCATAGCATTTAAATATCTTATAGTGTAATTGGATTAACTGTAGTATGAGCCATTGGCAGGACCATATGGCCCTAAGTTCAAAGAGAACGGAGTGGCTCTTCACCTAGTTCCCTGGAGACTCATAAGCACGTGGGCTGAGCTGGATTTGCACACACTCATACAACTTCTATGCAGAGACACATGCAGAGTCTAGTTAATCTGTACCACACCGCCGCTCGGGCAAAAGAGAGGCCCCAGTAACTGCACACATGTTTCTGGCTCTGATAGAGGGCCTATCAGTCAGGGGTTGCTGGGATCTGGGGTTTGGCTGATGATGGGATAGACAAGTTGGGACTCGGGGTCAGAATTTTTTAATTCTTTCCTTTGGGATACTAGGTCTTATTGCTTTAGTCATCCAGTCAGAAGGAATGACTGAATAAATTACTTTTCCAGGGGTCTTTTGGAATGTATCGTTTTCTCTATTTGATAAATAATGAGATTGTGCTTATTTTTTTAATTATTCTTTTTTCCAGTCATAGCCATTGCCAAAATGTTGGTTAAATAATTTGACATTCAAACGCCGTATGTAATGTGTTTCTATACTCTATTATTGTTGTAAGGCCAGAGCAGATCTGCTTTAATAATTTAGTGATCTTGAGTGATAAAAAAAAATCAATAAAATAAGCGTTAATTAAGTGACAATTATCTACGGTTGGTTTGGATTTCCAATTTAGTTTTTTAGTGAGTAACGCCTTTCCTCCCTCCTCCCATCCCAGTGCCAGTAAATCGGGTTCAGTTTTCCAGTAAGGGATTCGTCTAACAGAAAGGCGTCCACAGTCCTGAGCGCCTCAGGCCTGGGGGAGGGAATGACACAGGAGAAGGCTTGTCTTTACCTGGATCATGCACTGACCAAGCAGTTATTGTCAGCTCCATGGTGTGGACTGGGATGTTACAGAGGTCTTCCTAAAACCTTGTTCGTTGTTTCCTGACAATTACTTTTGTGCTCTTAATTATCCCATTTATGTTTTTATCACTCACTGATTAAGTGCCTTATATGTGGTAGAGCGGGTGGTCTCATGATGGGAAGGTCTGGTCCGGCCCCTTGTTGTGTCCTTGGGCAAGACACTTCACCCATATTGCCTTCAGTGTCTGTGTGAGAGTGTGACTGGGTGAGCTATACAAGTTGAGACCATTTATATAGTGTAATGTTGGGCCTGAAATATGCCATTTTGGTATAATATTGTTTTGATTTTTGCCTCCAGTCCAGCTTGTGCTAAAACACAGAATTGGATTCAGTAGTATTGATAGAAAATCTAACCAAAAACTGCAATGGTCAAACACGGTACAGTAGAAAGAACCCTTTTCAGGCTTCAGAGGGAGTCCACTATAGGAAGTAGCCAACAAGGAGAGTATGTTTGAGTTGTAAATACCACTTGAGGCTTTGTGAGGGTCCCATGCTGCGTGTGAAGAGAAAATAGAAAATAGGATTACACAAGGGGTGCCCTGTGCGTGCTGTGATGTCAGCCTCTGACACATACTCTGCCCATCTGAGAAAGGCCTAATGATATGATAATCCTACATGTTCGTCTGACGCATTATGCCGTTGACTTGGTGGACACTGTCTTAAAGAGGACCACTTGGGTTTTGTTTGATCTATACGAGTGGCAATTTATAATTTCTTACCTATTTCTTTCTGGTTGTGAGAATGGAAACTATCACTGAAAACATATGTCTTTGGCTCTCCCACTGCAGCTTTGGAGTGAGAATGTTTGTAAGGAAACCTAACCCTGCACTGACGCTGATACAAGGCCAAAGGAATTCCTGTAACTTGAGTTTATAGCTCCTGGGTTCTCTTTTTTCCCTTTCGCTCTCCGTCTCACATACTCTGGGTATTTCCTCTGTTGGCTCCTGCCTTTCTCATCAACCCATGGCCTGCTCTGTGTCAGAGACAATAGGCGTTATAGAAGCAGAAAGTCTCCCTAACATGATTTAGCAGCTGTTGCTGTTAAGGGTAAAGTCATTACACATTTCATGACCCTTGGAAGTATCCCAGTGAATGTGTGGCTGCAGCGCTTTCCTTTCTAAGAGCATCTCCCATCTGCAGGTAGTTATCCTCTGAAGAGGATTTTAGTATGTGTTTCCACACAGCCAGCACACTCAGATTATATGAAGTCGGACTTCCAGGGTTTTAATGCACAACATGTGCCCAATTATTGGAGTGCATTCCCCTTTCCTGTGTGTTGTGAATGTGTTTAATGTAGGCTCACTGTGTGTGTGGTTGTGTGTGTCCATGCTTTGATGTGCAGTTTAGGACTTTGAGCCATATAAATTTAATGGTTAGAGAGGAAGGCATTTATCACATTTCTGTGACAACAGGATTTAAAACCTATCCAGAAGCTAAACCCTGCCACTTCCGACTCAGTAGCTGTTCTCAAATGGGCTTTTAATTGGCCATTATTTGACCTCACTCAACGGGATTGTACCATTAACACATTTCTCATAGAAGGCAGTTTAATCAGACTCCAACTGTGATTTGTGTCTATGCCAGTCAGGGTCATGTGCACCAGAGAATGTTTTAGGACCGACTGGACGGCTTTTTAAATACTGGAAAAGGAGACTGATGATGTTGTTGTTGTTGATTTACTCTATGGTTGAATGTTTGTTGTGTGGCTAAAATAATGAGATGTGTAGTGTATGGTGCCCTGGAAAGCCTCATTAACTAAGAATAGCTGGATGCTGAACAGTTGTATTGGTTACACCCAGCTGCTCCACATTTCATTCACACAGCGTCTCCATTTCAGTCCTTGTGTTTGCTCTTAGCCCTCGCTCTCATGTTTCTTTCTCTTTTATATTCTACTCTTTCCCTTTCAGCTCTCTTTTCCCTTCACCTTGATATTTATCTTTCTCTCTGCCGCTCTCCTGTCTGCATGTGTGTGTTTTTTTTTTTTTTTACTGTTCCAAGTATTAAACGCAACTCCCAGTCACATGCTCCCAGTCACATGCTCGTTGGGTAAGGAGGCCAGCTGACTCCGGTTTGTTTTCCTTCTCCGCTGCAGGGGCCATCCAATCAGCTCGCTGGCTTGTGGCCACCGCCCCCCTATGTTATATCTGGCTGAGTGTCAAAACATTGCCAGGCATGTCCTGTGTCCGTGGCAACAAGCCAACAAGGTTTACCACTGGAAAGCCCGAGCAGCGGAGAATGATGAAGGAGAAGTGGGAAAAAACATTGTTTGTTTTGCACAGGAAAACCTCAATATTATAGATAGAGATAGACACTGCAGGTGAACGTTTGCTGTAGATTACCAACTTGGATATGCGGGGAAAACCAGTGCATGTTTTCTATCAGTTAAAGTAAAAATACGAAAGATTGCTTATTTATTTCATGACCAAATGTGAGCCAGGTTTAAACTTATGATTTTATTTTATTGACACATTAGTTATTTACAAAGATTTTGGATATCTAGTATAGATTTTGAATCATAAATCAGGCTATGAATTGGATTTTGGAAAATCCCTCAGAGAAAACCTTTAAAATATTTAGTACAAGGCTAGAAAATGAGAAAAACACATTTTGAGAAAATGTCTGTTGAATTTACAACTTCCCTTATAATTCATAGAAGAAATGTCGAATCGGTGCAAGAATTTAACACCTTGTCGTTACGGGTGGGTAAATTTGTTTTGAGGTGAATGTTTATGTTAAACAAACCCAAAACCTGAAATAAAAAAATAAAATAAAAGGTTTTCCCTGCACTGTCTTCCCTTTAATTGGACGTGGAGGATCAGGGTTTCCACGGGGCATTAAAAGTAATTAAATGAATTGTCAAAAATAAGGCCTTAAATGTCATTAAAAAGCATTAAATAGAATTCAAACTGGCATTAAATCAAAAGTTTTTAGAAAATAATGACATTGCTCAACTAATATGACTCGTGGTTCGTCAAAAATAAACATTTTTGGTCTAGACTGCATTATTGGCTGAAATTACACACCATTTTTGTTGAAAAGTTCTCCATTATAACAAATTTTCCATTGAACACGGAGATTAATACTAAATCCGCACCAATTTATGGCATTTGCGGCATTCAAAATGTAGTATTTGGGCATTAAAACGGCTTTAAAAAGCAGTAATTTGGACTTGCTGCTACCTGTATAAACCCGGAGTATATTCGATTCTTCCTAAAGGTACAGTTATAAGAAAATACTCATGAGGCATCGATTTCATAAAATATTATAAGCTGTGCATTGCGAAACCCATAATGGAGCATTCTTTCTAAATACTTGGTGCGCCAGTTGGAGAGCACTCATTTTTCTTCCCTGAAAGCAGTGTCTTGACATCACCATTCAGGTATGTTGTTGGCGGCTTTCGAGAGTGGGTCCGTTTTGACAGATGGACGGACGAAAAGAACTAGTTTCTAAACCGGTTACTCCCACGCTGAAGTCTTCGAGTTGGACTTAGGGGCTACACATACAAATACAAATACAATACATCACAAAAACACGTCATCGCGATATTACAGTAAGTGATGCCAGATCTGTATCCCAAGAAGTCACACCATTTTACATATACTTCCATTTTAGTCTTCATCTGGAATATACCACGTTGAAAGAGTTTGGTAAAATATTGCAATAATACTATCACATATTGCAATTTTTGTCAACCTCATGCAGCCCTACTGCCAATCATTTTTGTAGAAATGGGTGGTAAAAACCGTTAACAGCGTATTGGCTTTACTTTCCCTTACTATATTGTTGTTTTTACAGGTTTTCTTTTTTTTTAATGATTATTATTATTTAACCAGGAAAGTCCCATTGAGATTACTAATCTCTTTTTCAAGGGAGTCCTGGCCAAGACAGCGGCACAAGTCAATACAATTTAGAATATTTTAGGACAGATTTCAAGCAACAAGACTATTTAAAAACATTTACAAACCGTGGATTTCATTTCCAAACCTTTTGAGCAATAGTTTAAACCAGGGATCTCCAACCAGAGGCTCGGGAGCCAGCCCTTTCCAAGTAGCTCGCCAAAGGTTTTCTTCATTCCTACATACGCTTGATGAGTCACATTTTAGATGCATTTTTGTTGTTCTGAGCAAAATATATATATATATTTTTAATTTTATTGTTTATTTGGTTGGGACAGTGCATGTTAATGAACACACATGAGAACCATGCATGTAAACACACCACTCCGGATTGTAGCCTTGGGCTAATTTGCATCCGTTGTCCCACACTCATACACACAAACACACTCTCATTCATCCTGATCTATTGTACATGTTTTTAGTGGTAGGGGAAACCGGAGCACCCGGAGGAAACCTACACAGACACGGGGAGAACATGCCAACTCCACACAGAAAGGCCCCGTCCTGGCCCGGGGATTGAACCCGGGACCTTCTAGCTGTGAAGCACGAGCGCTAACCACTGTGCTACCGTGCCCCCATATCTCCAAATATAGCCATACAATGCGGAAGTATAAAGCAGAAACTACTGTAATTTTCTTTTATTGAGTTGAATAATCATCTTGTGGCCTAGTTACACGCGTTTCTTTGAAGTATAAGTAGCTCGCTGCCATTTTTGTTACGCAGAAGTAGCTCAAGGGGGAAAAAAGGAACCAGTTCCTTAAATTCTATGATAAAATAAATTCTATGGGGCAATTTTGAGGGTTTCCACACAGAAGTATCTTTTCAAGGCAACCGCGACATGGATTAAGCCAGCCTGCATCAGTGTTAATTTCATCGACTATTTGAAAACAATAATATGTATGAAAAAAAAATGTAATGTAAAGTACTATTTCAAATTTAGTCGACTAAATTTTGTGAAATTTTTTTGACTAAAACGAACAAGGTTTTTTTTAGACTAAATCTTGACTAAAATTAAATTCCATTTTCATCAAAAGACTAAAACTAATTAAAAAATAGCTGTCAAAATTAACACTGCTGCATCATATAAAATAAATAGGATAAATGAATTCTAATGAGCCTCATGCATCCCACTTGCTTTAGTTAATATTATTATTATTATGTACAGGACCTCTGTGACCAGCGTGGGGTTTTCTGACACCATTATTGTGACACAACGTGGCCCTTGTCCCTTCCCCCAACCACTACCACCCCCACTGCTGCTGCTGCACGCGGTCAGCGAATGCACCACAGAAGTGATTTTACTGGCTGCCTGCGCTGGTGCCCTCTCCCCCAGTTCTCAGTACCTACAGGCCGGGGGAGGGGGAGAGAGAGAGGGAGAGAGGAGGAAGGGCCCATCCCAGAGACTGCAGCCCCGCTCCCTGCATGTGTGCTTCACTTGTGCATCCGTAGTTCAATAAGTCCTCCTTCCTGATCCATTTTACTCTTGTGAGAATTATGACAATGCAGCTGAAAATGAATTCTGCACACCACAGATGCACGCGTCATAGAGCTGGAAATAAATCAGGATTATTGCAACCAACTATAACAAAAATTCAAATCCTTTTTTTTTTGGTTTTTTTTTCAATTTTCAGATTTTGGGCCAGTTTAATCTATGAACGTGTAAGCTTTCACATGAAAATAAATAAATAGCCAAATCTTCACAATAAGGTGTTTTTGCACTGGTTCAATGTTTCGCCATAGATTGACAAAGAAAAAGACCACTTTCTCAAAACTCTTGGAACAACGTCTCATCTTTAGTAGCTCATGCATCCGTCAAAACTTTCCAGTCTTGTACTTAAAAATTTTCTTCATAGGGAGTTTTCAATATGTAGTTCTTGGCCTGATATTATTGCGTATTGAACACTAAAACAAGGAAAAATCTTTAACTAAAATGTCAACAAAATAAAATCATACATTTAAACCTGGCTCTATCCATTATTAAGATTTCGAGTCATAATGAAACTGATGGCCTTTTAACATTAATTTTTTTAATATTGATTGATTTATTTCGGTCATTTGATGCACAAACAAAATTACAGTTACAAAAAAGAAAACAATATATTTATTTACAAACATTACTTGTTTTGTTTTAATGATGCCTAAAGCTCTGGGTTTCCCCCGGGTGCTCTGGTCTCCCCCATTAAACCAAAAACATGCACAATAGGTTACGCCTCCAGCCAGGTGATTCTGACCATTAGCCTGGCTCAAGATCTGGACATGGGTCCCCGGGTGCTGTACTGCGCCTCCCCGGCATCGAAGGATGGGTCAAAAGCAGAAGACAAAGTTCACCTTAATGTTAGATACATCTAGGGCTGGGTACCAGTATGGTATCGAAAACAGAATGAAGGTGCTACCAATATCGAAAAATAAATTGGTACCGAAAACATACAGCATGTTATCTTTAGAAAGCGAATTTCTTTGCCTGGTGCGCCTGAGACTGCACTAAAGAAAGTGACTTCAGCTCAAATAAATGATGAAAAAAAAAACAGTATTGTATTGAATAAATGACCGTTATTGTTCTGTTTTATGGTTCTACACAACAAATCAATAACTTTATTTGAGATCAAGTTCTGACTAGATTAGACCTATTTACTACTGTCATCTAGATTATTTGGTTTATTTCATGACCATTTTTACTGATTCTAAGGTGATCTCGCTTGAATTGGGAAAATAAAACTGCCAAAAGGACAAGACCAATTTTCTTACCCCTTTGGCGAATAGATTTAGAGGAAATGAGTAGAAATGTATTGAACCAAGTCAAAAACACTTTAGAACAAGTGGTTAGAATCAGGTCAAATGAGCCACTAAAACTTAACTCGTCAAAACAGCTAAAATTTAGATAAATAATGGGCTATATGGGTCATTTAAACTTATCTAGATATTTACTTTTTTGTGTAGATGACAAATAATTTAGTATAGGCATCGAAAAAAGTATGGTTCAGGTATCTGTATCATTAATAAAGTAATGGTATCGGGGGGTGAATGATACCCAGCCTGAGCTAGATACGTCAGCACTAGTAACGATGTGCTCGGCGATTGAAACAACCCCCCTCCTCAGAAATAAAGAAAAATATGCATTCACACAAACAAACTTGCTAAACATGTTCCATGAGGCCCTTCCCTGCCCTGCTTAGCCGACTGCTCCCTCATGTTTCATAGAAATGTACTACTTTTCTTCTTCCTTTTTGTTGTTGCTGTTTTGCACATATCTGTATAGCTGCACGATTTTGACAAAAAAAATCAATTTATCTATTTATTTCAGACCATGTGTATTTACAGTATGTTGTTGAGTTGAGTGTCAGGAAAACCTACTTCTAAAACTGCTGTTGTACATCCTGGCCCTCATTTATCACATTCCAGGGTCATGCTGCATCATTAATAGAGAAAAATTCAAATCCATATCATCACTCGACGTATAATTCATGAGGGGAACAGAAAACCTAGCCTTTTGCGGTTAGATTTTTCGATTAGTTGTGCAGCCCTGTATATCTGCTCCACCTGTGCTTCTCTAAAACTAATATTGCTTCTTCTTTGTCTTCTTTCTGAGTTGAATAGATAAACACAGATCTTTTTTAAGCCACGTCAATAATCGGTTCAGGAGCCAGAGATTGCTAAAAACATCAGAGGCGGGGGGAACGAGATCTTTTCATGAAGACCTCTGGGAAGAGCCAGTATCCTGTGCTAGTCAATGATATTGACCGGCATTCCAAGGGGCCCGTCTATTACGTAATCCTGTTCTCCAGCCGGGGGTGCGCGCAGGAGAACGCCTCTTACCCGGAACTCAAAATAATTATCGGGGTTTGATTTGGCCTTCGAGATGGTGCTGAGATTGTGAGGAGTGTTGATATTTTGTTTGCATTTTCTTTCTTTCTTTCTTTATTAGTTTATTTGGAGAGGACCGTGCACATTAATGAACACTCAGTACAGTTACTTTGTGTAAATGTGCCAGATTTAGCCATGGGCTACTTTCCATCTGTCGTCCTCCTACATTTAAAACAACAATACAAGTTACAGACATGGACAAAGAATATATACATATTCTGCTCATATGTAGGGCTGGGTACTGTTAAACGATACCAGTACGGTATCGAAAAAATAATAATATAATATAATGATATAATATAATATAATGAATGTACTACCGGTATCGAAAAATAAATTGGTACCGAAAACTGGTACCGAAAAAATATTTATCGTTAGAAAGCAAATTTGTCTTCTTGGTGGGTCTGAGACTGCACTAAAGAAAGGGCTGAGGTGTTTCAGCTCAAATAAATGATAAAAACACTAAAAGAAACAGTATTTTATAGAATAAATGATCATTATTGTTCTGTTTTATGGTTCTACAACAAAACTGAAATCAAGCACGAGGATAAATAACTCGATTTAGTAATATTAGTCTTGTTTAGAGCAGTTTTGACTAGATTAGGCACATTTACTACTGTCATCTAGATTATTTGGTTTATTTCATGACAATTTTTACTGATTCTAAGGTAATCTCACTTGAATTAGGGAAATAAAACTGCCCAAAGACCAATTTTCTTACCCCATTGGTAAATTAATTTAAATAAAAAAGGAACTAAGTAGAAATCTATTGAAGCAAGTCAAAACAAGTGGTTAGAGTTAGGTCAAATGAGCCACTAAAACAGCTCACATTTAGATAAATAAGATGAATTTGGGTCATTTAACCTTCTAGATATTTACTTTTTTGTGTAG